>JABFQD010002867.1:0-14302 GCA_022817045.1 Psix sp. ZL-2020 | reverse complement strand
GATACAGCTATTCAAAAATGGAAACTATTTGCAATCAATTATCATTTTATTTTGCACCATTATTATATATAGGTTAATTTAAAATCATATTTTTGGAATTACGCTGCAAAAAACTGTTGTGGACAAAACGTTTTTATAATCGCTTTGAATTTTTCAAATAATATTCTATATTTTAATGAGATAGAACATATTAAAATATTCAAATAGCCAGTAAAAATATTTTTTCCAAAACAAATTTTTTCTGTTTTTGCCTAGTGTATTTGCATATGTTGAGTTAGATAAACTTGAATTCAATATATTAATCGTTTTTCATATAAAGTGATTTAATTTTATAGCTGTAATCAATCTCAGAGTTTCCGTCGCGTAATCAAATGTAAGATATAAATGAATTATAAATTATATTTATTACAAGATAAATGAATAGAAATCTCAACTCAACTACTGCTGCAGCTGCGTTCGAAAACATTTAAATCAATATTTAGCATATCAAAACTTTTGGTTTTATATATAAGGAAAAACTTAATTCATTCGAGTTTAATTTTAAATCAGCTAAACTCAAAATTAAATTTCTGATTCGTTGTATTGGTATTAACTCATACGGTTTCTTTACTCCATAAATAAGTTTCATCGATCGCAACTTATACGATTCGTTGAAATCAACTATAAAGTTTAATTAATTCAACGAAATTGCTTGAGTAACTAAACTGTATCAGCCATATTAACTCACAAAGTCTTCCAATAATTTAACACAAAATGAACTTGTCACGATGATAAAAGTTGAATCAACATCACGCGCATAACTGCGATAATTGCGCAATCAGCAGATTTCGCTTTTATCGCGAAAAAATGGACAAAAAAGTGATCTAAAAAAGCAGCGCTGACGTCACAGGCGTAGATTTGATATCGCAGTGCAGTGACCGTGTTAGTCTCGTTACAGCGTGCTGATTCTGCATTCCGCCCCCTTCGTCACATTAATCGCACAGGCGGCAGCTCATTCGGCGAAAACGGGTTCGAGTGCAACCGGTTTCTCATCCGTAAAACACGAAACCCCGAAGCCAGCGGTGCATCAGGTTCTTCGCCCGCGAGCGCACACATGCGCGCACCCGCCGTGTCAGTGCACGCACGCAAACACACGCTGAGCAAACGAGCAGAAACACCGATGAATACCTATGCGCATGTTTTACGAATGCACTCAGCCGTGTGGGGAGTCTCAGCGTACCAGACGAGACACGCACGGCCGTAAAAACTACGCCAGCCCGACCGGTCCTTCGACTTTTTTTGCCAGATCCGCCGTTCTTTTCGCCTAGCTTCTTTCATTAGGCCGGCCTTTGGTAATATCGCCAATGTCCGCAATCGAGATCCTGCATACGAGCCAGCAACGATATTTCCTCTTAGAGATACCTCCGACACAACAGCAAACTTTTGGCTCTTTTAAATCAGTTTTTAGATCATTTTAAAACAATTCGCGTTGAAATATATTATGTACATAAATATAAGTATTGCATATCTACTTCATATATGCCTCAGATTTGGTAAACATTCTCCACATAAGTACCACACTTATGCTACACACATTCTATATAACATCACATCAAATTTCCATATATGATACACAAATGCCGTATATATGCTACATAAAAAGTACATAAATGTCATATTTGCAACATATATGACATAATCCATTTTAATTATGTCATACATTGTCAGGTAATTTGATATTTTTTTTAGCTTGAAATTATTTTTTTATACTTCACTGTCATTTCGAATTACTGGAATATTTTTGATTAGTTAAAGAATAATTAGTTTAGTAAACGGGTTCAATGAATAAAAACAAGTGGAGTATGATTTTGAATTAATAGTATAAATTATTTACCATTAGATCTGTATTGGCATATGAAATATGAAAATTAAAATAAAACAATCACGACTGTATTTGAGAGCTTATTGCAGGTTCAGTAATTGATTTGATGTTCAATTTTTAACTTCAATATTTATATTGTTCATCGTTCGAGCTTATTTTTGGCCAACTGAATCTTTGATTAATTGCTATTTCTGTTTTATTTTTGTTGTAGGTGGGGTTTAATATTTAATAAAACTATATATCAATTTAAAATTTATCCAAAATGCAAAACGTACAATTTCCAGCTACACATGGTTTGACCGTTAAATGTAAATAACGTGAAATATTGAAGAAAAACAAGTTGTACAAAAAATGTGTTTACACGGATAAATATTGACATGAAATATTTGGTTTATGAAATGTTCACACATAGAATATGTTAGAATATTGTATCCATATTACGGTAAGATTAAATAAAGTTTTAAATTCACTTAAACAAGTTTAATCACAAACAACATTCGATTTATTTTTTAATAAACATAAGTTACATACAAGAGACACTAATTTCGTCGTCACCTTAAAAGCACGAATATTTTCGCTAACATAAAAGTTTTGCAAAACCACACAATTCCTTGCAACTGGCTTGTTTAGAACCATCAAACCTGCATGAAAAAACGTCTAAAAAAGGTCGCAGTAATTTTGTCATTTCTCTTTTTTCCCGGTTCGTCTTTAACCACAAACACTCAGTCGGTATTACAGAAACGCATCAAAGGGAACATTCTTCTCGACTTGGAAACTGTAAAAGAACGAATGAACGAAGAATTAAGAGGAGAAAAAGAATGAAGGACGGGAAGGAAAAAAAGCACGTCGATTCTGCTGACCAAGTTGGCTACGAAGCGATCTTGTCGAGTGGGTTGCGCAGCAAGGAGAGGTATAGGGTAAAGGGGGCGGAATGGCAGTGCCGGCATTATGTCTGCTCATTCTTCCGGTCCGCTTTTGTCTCGGCAGCGATTCTCGCAGACCAGACGAGCCCCCGAGGCTCGACGCTACGCTTCTTTCTGTTCCTTGCTCTCTTTTTTACCATCAGTTTTTACGGTAGTTCTTCACTTTCCATATCGCGGTTGATGAATTCATGAAAAAAGCGCTCGGAGTAGTCCGCAATTCTCCCGACTGGAAGTTCAGGGGCTGCGGAATAATAACGAAGATTCCTATGCAATTTATCGACTTTTTTGGCTTTACAATAGCTGATTGTTTTAAGATAAAAAAATTGTTGCGAATAGAAAAACTGATGGAAACATGCGGTGGAATTGACTTCGGTTATATCGCAACTAGAAATTACATTTATGCAATTTTGGGTTAAATATTTTCCAGTTCAAGTCAAAATACAAAAATTAATTCATTTTTATTGACCAAATTTGATTTCAAAAAGTAGAGAGTATTTTTATAAACGTATGAAACTGATTCCATATCATTGCATCTGTGCCACATAAATACTATATATGTGTCACATAAATATATGCGGTATTTGTTTAGGTGACGTTTAAAACGTCAAATTGTGAGCTGCGAATAATTCAGGAATGTAATTATAAGAAAAGAAATGAATAAATTAATCGAATTACAAAGTTTAAACAACTTTTCAGAGAGTTTGAAGTTTTTACAATTTTTCGTCGTGTTCAGTTTAAATACCAAAGTTTCGCGTTCGAACATTAAAACTGTCAAACAAGTTTAAAATATTCCGAGAGGTAGCTTATTCATAGCGACGGTCAAATTTTCGTTGAGCTCAGTACGAATAAACAAACGTGACAATCACCATCTCTCGTTTTATTAGCAGACTGTCTGAATCATTAACTTCCAACTATGTCCGCCAATCAACACCTCGAACTTATGTAAATCAAACTCTCTTACATAACTCGCCAGTATTCAACCTTCCTGGAACACGACTTCATTAATTACTTTTTCCAGGTAACAAAATTGAAATAATTAAAGTCAAATTATACCACTGCTCTTCATTCTCAGAACAAAAGAATATATATTACATTAGACTCAGACTAGATTACAGTATAATAAAAAACGATCTATTATGATCAAGGGGTTGTTTTCTTTAATTAAGTAAATAATCCAAATTTTTAAATTCTAAATTAATCTAATTTTCAATTTATCTTTTTAACATAATTCAAAAAGCTTAATGAAAAATAAAAACTGTTTTCAAAATGTAATGTTTTTTGTACAATTTTCTGTTTTTTTTTCTTTTTAATTTAAATTTTAATAAATAAAAGTTTCTAAAATTTGAATTCCCTGCTAATTAAATTGATTTATTCTCTTTTATTTTCGTATTGGAAATTTATCCAAAATATAAAATCGTGTTTGTTTTATGTTTTGTAAGCCGATGTAATTTGAATGCAGGTTGGCAACTTCACATTGGCACCTAAGGCTTCTTGGTTGTAAGCGTGGTGCAGGCATACCGATTGTGCGGTTCAAGTGCAATTAAGCGTGTAGCTGGCGCGGATTATAGTGGAGATCGAGCCAATTTGCCTGCGCTGATAAGTGCAAGGGAGCGCGGTCACGCAAACGTCTTCGTGATCGTGCCATTAACCTAGAATCCCCAGCTAAAGGACGCCAATCTCCTCCCTTTCGGCCTCCTTTCAGTTCACTTTCCCGTTGTCGAGAAGCGAGCATTTTATTGCCGAACACATCACGCACATTCCGATACACATGACGGGTTCTTTAACAGCTTGTTATTTATCAAACTTATCAATTTCCATCCTCAACTAATCTCGATCATTTGCACAATTATATATCACAGTTTATATAATAATATATATTACTTCATATTAAATTTACGTACATTACATATTAAGCTTAAGTATATCATAACAAACTTAAGTTTCTGTTCAAATTGGAAAAATTAACCTTTATGAGATACGAAATATTGAACTTATCTTATAGTTTGATATTTCAAATCATTTATAAATATTAATATATTTTTACATTTTGTCTTTTTTGAATGAAAAAATGAACTACAAATTATTAAAATACAATGAAAATAAATTTGGATTGTACTAACGACAATTTATATGATACGTATCGAAATTTGAATTCGAATTAACTTAATGAAATGTCTACATATATCCCTCGTTATTGGAATAATAGTTATCGATAATGCGAGTAATTATTTCAAACTCAGATATCGCGTTCTGTTTGAAAGTATATTTGATTAAAGATGGTACGATATTGACAAATCAGCACTGATAAACGTTTAACTATAAATCAAAATTATCTTAGCGAAATAATTCTCCGATCGCTCACGATACTAAAAATACACCTCAATTAATGTGCAATTTATGAATGCCAATATTCGAATTTATAATTGAATGCAAATCATGCAGCTCATTGGAAATGTGTCTTTTCCGACGATTTCGTATTCAAGAATATCTTTTTATTTTCTCCTTATGCATACAGAGACAAAATATTTTCTCTTCGACATTCTGATAATCCATTTGAAGTAATGTTCTGTTCGCAGCATGGTTACGTTAAGATTATGACGAATATTCGCGAATAAAAGCTACCTGCGCAATGACAACGAAATGACGTGAATTGGAAAAAGCTGTGAATAAACAGGTCTAATTGAGACGGCGAGTCATGCCCCAGTTAAACTGAATGAAATAAATGGTGCTGAGGAGATCCTGAAAAGGTATTACATAATCGCAAACCGATTAAGAGAAATGAATTCTCATTTGAATCGGCGAATAACGTCGCTTGAATTGTGTGCATATCTGGGCATGAATGGCAAGCGAGCAAAGCGTGTTTTTATCAAGCCGATGGAGAACTATCGATTCAAATTCGTGCGCCATAGTCCTCTTGCGCTTCACGAATGTGTTGAAGAATAAATAATTATGTGTTTTCCAGAAACTGGTTTCAATCGAATCCAAACTTTTCGACAAAATTAACGAACGAGAAATGTAATTTTTGAAAGTTCATTATAAGCATAATACAACTATATGTATCAATATTAATGTCTCATATCTGCTACATTTATGCCACATATGTCATAAATATGCCATGTATGTCCTATAAATATATACCACAAAAGCCACATATAAGCCAAACGCATATATATCCATGTGCCATGTATATGACATATATGTATGCCACAGAAATACTTCTGTTACATCAAATGTACATAAATGCCATATATTTGCTGTATAAAAAGTACATATATGCTATATAAACGCTACATATGTGCTACATACAAGATTTTGAAATGCATCATATATGCAACATATATAAGAGAAAACACATATTTTTAGTTATGTTACAAGTATGCAATATTTTTTTTACTTATTCAAAAACATATTTAATATTCATGGCTGCATATATGGCATATACGGACATACATTCATCATGTATTCTTCTTTTTTCCTGGGTCAAGATTTTACCAGAGATAAAGTATGTGCTTGTAAACACATATTTCGCATAAGATAAATCTTGTTCCAGTTTGTCTAATTTGAACAAAGTCCGCTTTATTGAATATACATTTTACTGTTTGATATCGACTTTTTGATAAATTCATAATCGCGATTGAAAGCTATCCAGTATTGAATACATCGAAATTGATATTTATCCATCAAGATGTTGAGTCATAAAAAGAAATTGAATTGCACTTCAATGACACTTAAATTGCATCCTCGTGGGACCGGAAATATTTGCTTGGTTAATAAGTTTACAGCGTAAACATTTTGCGCGGAATTCCAATTTACATAAATGTTTATCTTCTGTTTGTAAAATTACTTATAATACTGTATTATGTATAACACAATATTTTTCGTCTTCTTCATATATAGGTGCACCGAGAAATATGTAAAATTCGACTAATTTATTATGCATCAAATAATAGCATAATATATACTCTACTGTACATAGTAACTATATACTGTTTTTATCCAAAATTCATAAACGCGAATATATATTACGAAAATCATGCCAACCAACATTGAGTTTTTTACTAAACATATAATCATGAAAATGACATTTGTGTGACTCGGCTAGAACAGAAAGAACAGGTTATAAGACTTATAAAATGTCACATGTACAACTCACTGAAACATCTATGACATTATGACACGCTGATACTATGCTGTAAATTTTCATGAAATTGATCTTTTCTGAAATGACCCATGGGGTAATTTATGCTGCCAGTTTATTTTAAAAAAAAGCCTCGAGCAATAACAGCTTATAGTGATGATAAACATGTTTGATTGTTCATTTTTGTGTTAACGATATAACTATTATATAAAACCAAACCCCATATTTTTCCAAAAAATTTTAATTAATCAAAAGTTGAAATGTTTATAAATTTATTGTAACATAAGTTATACTGTGATACATATGTGCAAACAAATGTCTTATATTTTTGTATCCTCGTCATTTGCAGTTTCTCAAGTTGATGCTTAAATGTCTTAAAATACATTTGGAATCATGTTTAAAAATATATTATGTCTACGGAAAGATGTCTGACATTTAAAGACAGCAAAAACATTTGTAACTTAATTGGTATGACTGATCTGTTAAATGGTGAAACAACAATGAAATCAGTTGATTAAACTGCGCAATTCAGTAAAAGTTACCGCTTGCCATGAGTCGGGAGAAACTACAGATTATGTCAGCATGATTAATTTCAGTACACGTTATTGGAGGAAAGTTATTTAAAATGACTATAAAATTGATGTTCAAAATAACGTAGAGTTATATTTTGTTTTAAATATGTTAGTTTTGGTAGTTAAAAATAATTTGTTTTCATTTTTGAAATTGACTAAAAAATATACATGTTTTGGAACGAGAATGTTGAGCGATATTTTTTCAGCGATATTATCGGTTCTTTTGAAACATTATTTTAAAATATACAAAATATAAAATAAAGATCAATTTCAATGTTTTTACATGTCTTGCTGGTTCTTTGAAAAATTATGTAGTGAAAATATATGAAAATGATATTTTAAATTAAAAAAAGGTAAATGAAAAATACATAAAGATTTATTCTGACCATATTCATGAATATAAATAAAACAAATCTTTTCACGGCGTTGGGAATATGGATGTATAAGTTAATATAAAAATTCATGACAAAAATGAAGTCTTCTAAAGTTAGTAAATTTACTCATTTTTACAATAATATTTTTTCACTTGTAAAATATAGAATTTTATAATATTACCGATATAAGTAGGATGACTAAAAATCAATTTTTCCAGCAAAATCAAATCAACTTCTAACTCCAATTTCCATTCTAAACATAAAATTATTGCTGAGCATAAAAAATATCGAAATAATTTATTATAAAAATAGTTATTCACAATTATAAAAACAAATATAATATAATATCAATCGATAAACAACGACTGAATTTCTAAGAGCATCGTTTGAAATAAAACATGAAATTTGAAAAACAAAATGTCATAAAAAAGACAATTGAACAACTGGTAACTAGAATCAGTGCTGTTTTTCAAACAGAAAATAAACGAATAATTTTATTGTCCAGGGGTGTTTGTTCGATCGTATGATTCTCGGTCGAACCATCGCAGTGGATGCAGTTCAAATTGACTTGCAAATTATTCACCATCCACGTGTTTTCTTCGCGTCCTTCTATCATCATGGAATGCAATTATTCTAATTGTCAAGTTGGAGCGATCGTTGCGTAAGGGTAGCTATTATCGGCAAAGTATGACTTACATCGTTTAAGTTCTCACAAATTCCGCATACCGGTTCCCCATTAATATTCATCATTCGTGTTATGAAAAGATCAAGGATCGATCGAAATTTTCCAGTCATCGCTTTCGT
The DNA here is from genome assembly GCA_022817045.1 of Psix sp. ZL-2020. Lineage (NCBI taxonomy): Eukaryota > Metazoa > Arthropoda > Insecta > Hymenoptera > Scelionidae > Psix > Psix sp. ZL-2020. The sequence goes on along the minus strand of JABFQD010002867.1, from coordinate 5,630 downwards.
GCCATATTACTGCCGCCTTGTTTTGGCTTATCACTATGTTCTTCCGTGCTTTTCGTGTTAATGGTCAAAATTACAATAAATTAACATTTCTCGTTTTCTCGCGTAACATCCGACGTGCGGCGTACAAAATCCAAAACTCCAATTGTCCTATTTGGCGTTCGATAAATCTTTGTTAAATTATATACACGTCGTCGAAAATGGAAATGTTCAGAAGTCATGATTGACGTCGGGAAAAAAAAGCAGAGCCGATTGTGATTCTGTCAAAGTTGAATTTTTTCGCAGAGACATTCCGAAACTGATTTGTCTGTCGATGAAATCAAGTTGTGAGGTTTTTTTTCACAGCACCCAGGTGATGTATTGCGCTTGGTTTGAGACACTGTCAATTATGTGAGACGTCTGGCGCGGCGTGGCGTGGCAGTTGCGCCGGTCGACAACCCAGTCGCAAAGTTCCCGTAGGTGGATGATAAAAACGCGTGTTTAAGGCTGATGTGATACGTCTTGATGAAGATTAACTGCCTTAGAGACATTGTGAGAGAAATCCGCTATATTCGTCATGAATCAGCGAATAAATTCACATATTCAGGAAGCACTTAATAGTGTTTGTTGTCACGAAAAATTCTTGTCCGATTAGAATTGATTATTTATCACTGTCATCCATTTTTCTTTCATTCTACTATAATTTGAGTTTCAGCAAATCTTTTGATAATAAATTCGATGAATCAGGACATAAAATAATATCTGTTTATCATATCGCCTCAATAAAGTTTTAAACAATTTTTTACATCGTATTGTTATTTCACAGTTACAGTACAAAAGTTGATGACCGTATGTTAGTATGAAAAAAGTGTTTCGAAAAAATTATTGGTATATTTCGATATAAGAGCGCGTAGAGACCGTGTGACAAACGATTTTTTTTAAATATGTCCGTAAAAAATAGTTTTTTTTTCTCAAATGAGGGAGTAAAATTGAGTTTTGTCATCTTATAGGGATAAAAACTGGTTTTACTTCCTCTGCTTCAGAAGCAAACTCTCTGTTTTTGCTTGCACGTGTGACAAAAAATATCGCTTGTAATGAGAGAGCAAAAAGCATTCTAGTCACCTGCGTGAACTAATTAACACCTTGACATTCAGTGTCATTTCATCCAGAAGAATATAAGTTTTTTTATGCCCTTGTTGAAAAAAAAATTATTTTTCTGCACAATTTAACGCAAAAAGCACGAGTTAACTCCTGTCTTTTGTCTCATCAGGAAGTATATGCTCTCTTTACTCCCACGGTAGATAATTTTCACATTTGCAAGCCGTGCGCAATTGGTTTTTACGCACTCGTGCGCAAAAACTAATTTTCCGAATGCTAAAATATGCATGAAAGAGGTTTCTTGCATTAGTGTGTAAAAATTTACATTGCACACGCTTCCCCGAACCAAAAATATCGTTTTTCACACGGGCACTTCACGCCCTTGTATAAAAATGTACACTTTTATTATGGGTATCAAATAATAAATTTATTTATTCAATTTATAGAGGCAGTAAAATTGAATTAACTCCAGCGAGAAAATAAAACGCATATTTTGCTACCAAAAGAATTTTTTATTTTTGAAGAAGGAAAAATCCACTTTACTTCCGTTCTTAGATGAAGTAAAAGCATGATTTACCTGTGCGTGTAATATGAAATATTTTAAAAAATATTAAACATTATATGTTGAAATATTTTGTTCTCGTAATTTTTTAAAATAAAATATTATTATTTAAATAAAATTTAAATTAATCACAAAATCTGAATATAAATGAAAAGTATTAAATAACTAGTATTGGCAAAAGTTTTGATGTTTATTTTACATTCTTCTACAAGTTGCAATACAACCATGAGCATTTTCGAAATTGTATCAGTAACAAAATAATAAATAGCAATTTATCACACCCTGAATCAATATTTATTGCTGAAATTGAATGTTGTTATTCTCATTGTTTTTTCAGGAAACCTGCTCAACATATTCTTTGAAAATATATTTTCTTATTAGTTTTACTATTTTTTGTCTTTTTTGCGTTCGTAGATACATAAAATATTGCTATCTGTATCAATATATCGGTTTGATATATATGCGAATAGAAAGATTCCATTATTGGCCAAAACACGTTAAAATAGTTTTCGTTTCAGTCATTTATTGAACGAATAGATTTGTTAGAGTAGCGAAAAGATGGATATCGTGAAATGAAATATTTCATCAAATTAAAATATCTTTTTTGTTTGATTTTTATTACTTCAACAATATAATTTAGTAATCAAAATATCATAGTAAATATGACTGACTAAATATTTTCTTTCTTTTTATATTTATGATATCTCATTTAACGATATATATATATTATATTTGTATTTACTTTTATTTCTCATCATATTTTGTAAAATCATATAATTGAAAAATAATTTTAATTTATTTTTTTCTGCATATTTGCATGAATAAATGATAAATTACGATTTCTTATGATTAATTATTATACATCATTTTGAAAATATTCTTTGCTCATTTGTATATCTTCTGCTATGAATATTATTTTGATTTTTATCTCATTTGTTCTAAAATATCGCAAATACATATTCAGAAATAATTATTAAATAAATCACAACATTAATCGTAAGTTTGTTAATATTAGTTTAACATGTATATATATATATATAAAGTTTAAAGATTAGTTTTCATTTACTGCAAACTAGTAGCGAGTTTAGTGATATCAAATAACTCAATTCCTATGCAAATAAATGTTCAGAAATATCTGGCACGCTTTTGTGCAATCGCAATTACGGTAGTTACGTTTACGGATAACAAATTCATTTGGATTTTCTTTGAGAATCTCCGTAGAAAGCTATTGCGCCAGACTGTCGCTCACGGATCGACGATTATGATAATGACGAAGAGCAGTTAGATATAACAGTTACAAGGTTCCATGACGACGTCCGAGTGATTAACTTTGCGATAATAAAATCGTTGCTTCTTATTTAATGGTCTTCTCGCATCGTTAATTCATTTAAATTTAAAAGCGTGACAAAAGTAAAAGTACGTACTTTTCATTTGCCTAATTTTATTGTCTGTTTCTTTACATGAACAAACAAATATGTGATCTATTTGTATATAGATATATAGTGTATATACATATATATATATATTTATATATAGGTAAGATATAAAATCAATTGGAGATTATTTACGAAGAAATTGTACAAGTAGTTTAAAAATAAATTTATCGACATTTCCTACGATAAGCGTAATCTGACAAATTTCATCATCATTTCGAAAAGAAGATGCATACTCTCCCTCGCGATAACCTTGCATACATGTGAATAGGTTATCAATGTTTTCAACAAAGAGTAGACCTTCTTGTTTCCGGGTAAATACTCAGCATCGTATAATTACGGTAATCCTTTGAGCAAATACATCCAATATCGGATTTAGTTAACATTGGTGGGGGAATCAAATATTCAAATCTTGTTATTTCAAGTCAAAAAACTAATTTTCCTTCTACAAAAATTATTTCTGTCATATAATCCAAATTTAATGTCATTTTACTTATGTCTATATTCTATGTTTGTCTTTTTCTTACAAAGTTCTACGTCCTTGTGGAGTTAAGGGTTAAGTTCATAATTCAAAGTGCAATTTCAAAATGACGAAAATGTAAAATGTGATTTTAAAAATTTCAGTTTTGAAATATGAATTTAAATCAATTTTCAGTCTTACTTAACTTTCGGAAAACCTTTGCAAGAATTTTCCTATGCTATAAGTGATATCCGATTTAACCTTGAATGCTTAATCAAACTCGCGGCTACATCATTTGATGATTTATTTAGCCATAAATGATCGCCAAGAACTCAAAATCGATGATATTGTCTCGGATCGTAAAATACCGCTTTTATAAGGAATGGAAGATCGTTTGACCTCCACACGACCTCTATCAGCAGACAAGGAATGACACAACAAACTTATCTTATGTACACTCATTCGCGCTTCAGATAACAGCCGATAAAAACGAGTTTATCGCAAAAAGAGCACTCGTCGCAATAACACACATTCACACGATTATTGTTTATTTAGCACCTCCGAGAGTTATATGAATTATTTTGACACGTCAAATTTCCTATTTTGAACTTCATTTTTCACCGAATAACAAAGAACCATAAGTAACTTCCTATACCATCGAACAAAAACTTGTAATTTATATATAAAAAACTAACTAATAAAACAACAATAATTCAGCTCATCTTTAGCAAGTCTTATCAAATAAGCAAATCTTGTACAGTCGAGTACGCAAAATTACATTTTTTCATTGTAGATACGTTATTGTCAATAAAAGTCAAAATAAACAAAATAATTTGAAAATTCGTAATGTTTAATAATGGCATGTCTATGTATATTATATATACACAGTCATCTGACCAAAACTTATTTGAGAGTATAGTACGTCTTTATCAATAGTATAAAGTTTAGTGCAGTAACCCAGTGTCGTAAACTTTCCTGATCTATAAATAAACTTTGCTTATTGTGTCTGTTAGTGATACGGTTATCACTCTAGTTGCTTGGTCGATTTCAACGAGGCGAACTTTGCTCGCATCGTAAGTTACCCACAACTTAGAATAACGTATATAAATCAATGCAGATTTGACGCCTTTATGTATACATAAAACGTACACAATATCGATTTGCCGAAAGTTGAAACAATACTCGGACGAAGAATATAACTTGTACCTAGCGTCGTGAAATTCGCTACAACTTATCAACTTGTGTCAGATAAAAGTTGCCAACTTTGGCTCGATAAAAAGAACTTGCAATCAAAACAAATGTCGTTTAAATGCAAGTTTGAGTATGAGATTTTGCTTAAAAACATGTTTATAAAACTACTTTCGAAAGTTGAGCCAAAAATAAAAAGTTATTGAAAATAAAATTGTCCAAACTTTAGATAATAGCGCGAACAACTTTTTTAACCCTGTCGAGTTGTTTATTCGGATGTTTATTAAAGTTTAGAATTCTTTGCCCGGAGAGTGATAAATAATATGCCGCCAAGTTCACGCGATTAATTCGATAAGTTCATTTGAGAAGTTGAAACTGGTAGTACTGGATTCAAAGATGCAAATGTGCCTTAGCGTCAAATCTTTCGAAAGCCGTTAGCTGATAAAAAGTTTTTAATTAAACGCGAACTTGAACGCGTCTTTATTTTCGTTAGCCTTCATTGAGTTGTATAAAGCGATGAATTTTCAAACATGCATATTTCATTATCTTATCTAAATTTCTACTTTATTATCGTTTCATCATAATTGCACAGTGCTGTTCGAAAAGTGGTCAGTTTTCGCGCCACATCAGATAGTACCATTAGACATATTTGCAATTTAATCACACGGTATTGTTTAAATAAATACGTACCACATTCAGTGTAATTGAATCGTATTCAAAATTAAACTGCTAATATTAATATATTTTCAAATTTGTTCTGTCAACATTTTCTATTTTTACATTTCACTCTGGACTGAATATACAATTTTTTACATATTTTACAAATCCTTATTTAATGTGAGGTACAAATTTTTAAAATCAGGTACACTTATTTGTTTTTTTTTGCAGTGTAACTAATAATATATTTTTAAAA
>JABFQD010002866.1:0-14303 GCA_022817045.1 Psix sp. ZL-2020 | reverse complement strand
AGAGCCATTATATAACTTATGTTTGAGTACCAACAAATAAATGAAATTTTTATAATTAAAGTTTTATTGATTTATTTTATTATAATTTATGGTTTAAAAAAAAAATTGGGTTTCATATTTGTGTAAACATAATTAATTTTTAGTGTAAAATAGAAAGCATTGTTATTTAATTAAAAAAAGCGAATTTACACAAAAAAAAAAAAAAAAAAAAAAAAATACTGGTGCATGGATGATGTTTATTTTAGAATGATAAACCAAAAATAATGATTGTTCACTCTCAACTCATGATTTAAATATGCACATGTTACACAATAAAATACGTGCAAGTATTGATTTACAAAAATTGCTACATTTTTTTCAAGAAAATTTGTATCTAATTGTGAATTAAATTGTAAATAAGTGTAGTAATAATGAAAATCCCATGCAAATTAAAAGCAAGATAACTTTTGAATTAGATCAAAGTATTGTGCATTACCAGTAAGTGCTTACCCTATAAATCATAAGAAGTAATGTAGAAAAGTCGCAACCAAAGACTTCGTGTTGTGACAAAATAATTTACATCATATATCAAAGGTGAAAGTAGTAGTTAACAAAATAAAAAATGGTACTAAAAATATCAAGGTACTTTTATTCTTCCACGTCATAACAATTTGCATAAACAAATTAATTCATTTAAGAATCTTTTGAAATCTATTTCATTCAAAATGTAAAAGTAACAATTTAATAAAATCATGGTATGTTGAAATATATAAATTCGATCGACAAGTGACAGTAAAAATAAAGCAAACCTTAACCTAAAAATTCTCAAAGTGCAAAAAAGCTCATGTTCACCATAAAGTATAAGTTAACATTTAAAAATTCTATACAAAATAATATCAACTACATATCTGTAAAACAGACCAAAATGTAAAAAATATTTTTTCACTTTTAGGATGTTAATTATTGACTATATTTGCAATTAAAATCACTGTAATTTATATCAACTAGAAATGGCCACGCCTTCTTCGGACGAATGCTTGCCAAGTGGTGGAAACAACTCATTGACGATATCGCTCTGACATGCGTAGCTGTAATCATACAAATAACCCGACTGTCAAAATGACGAAATTTACGTTCCCAAGAACCAAGCCTGAAACTCGTGCACGGAGAAAAACTCATTCGGTTTTGGTTAAGAAATGAGTCAACTGAAAATGATGTCAAACAATTCGGATAAAACCATGTGCCAAGCAAAAATATTAATCAAATATTTTTACTATTACAATTCACTATCCATTAATATTAAACAAGATTTATCAATCAAATGAATTAAGATAGATTTTGAAAACATCATCCACGCAAACAAGAAATCTTTAATTTAGTGCATGCAAAACCACTTGGCATTATTAATTGAATAAACGAGAAATATAATGCTTCTTTTATTATTGTTTAAAAAAAACATTGGAAATATTAAAATATTTTACCATCTAAGATTGTATTAAAAGAATTAAAGGAAAGGAATTTTTTTTATGGAGAATGGCATAGCAGAACAAATTTAAATACAATCAAACCTTTACGTCGTGACGAACACAGACTTTAAATACATCATATTTAAAATGTGTAATGAGTATTTTAGCTAAGTAGACATTAAAAAATAAATTGTAATATTTATTCACTTAAAAAAAATGGATAAAATTAAGAATCGTTCAAGAATATTTGTATGGTTATCAGAATGTATGATATTTCATTTATCGCTTTCAGCAAGATGAACGTACCTCGTGTATTATAAAGAGATACGATTATATAAAAAAGTATGGGAGTAATTCATGTAAGATAGGATTGCAGTCTAGTATAAAATCTCCTTGCAAGCAAAAACATCTAGACGAAGAGGTTTGACTAAAATTGATTTATCATTATACTTACGATGACTGGAATGTCTGCGTCAGTTCATGTTTTAATTCGCCACGGTGATTGATTGTGAATATTCGCATGATAGGGATTCCCACCGCTCGATATGCCCAAACATCCTAAATAATATGATGTAATTTCAAAATATGAGTAAAATTAAGTTTCTAATTTTAATGTTAATATTGATAAAAATATTTATATTATGATATTGATATCTATATAAAAATATAATTACATTAATACGATTGCCATAACCAGCATAAAAAGGTCTCGATCCCTCCGGAAACAAAGCCTGAATGTCACTAAGACAACTGATCTTGAATTCCTCGGGTTTTTTCTCGATGACCTCACGATGGAACGCGGATATTAAACTAGTAGGGTTGAGCAAAAGCGGACCCTCGGGTAATGAGAGGTCGCCTTGACGAATACTTTTGAGGTACTCGCGCGTGACCCGGGCTTGGCCAATTGCGCGCGCCGACAAGTACAACAATTTATAGCCATTGTTTTTAATCTTTGTAAAAAGCTGCGCGACTCCAGATTGAGCCCAGTCTTTTCCAACAATAGGCAAAATGTGTCCTAAGACATCTGACTTGGTAATCGTGCCATCTATGTCAGATATCACTACTTTATCATCCCAACGCCATCTGTAGATATGACACTTGCATCTAGTTGTTCCTTGGTATGCAGTTGTCACGCTGAATACAACTTCGTTTGCTCCTTCTTTTAGATTCAAACTTGACTGTAATGGAAAATAATAATTATTATTTATAATAATAAATTTACAATCAGATTAAATTTATTTTATATATATATTTTATATCATAAATTTCAATTTATCTTCTAAATTTGATTGATATGAAAAATACTAACAATTTGTTCAGAAGACAGACGAAGGGTTTTTCTGTATTTTTCCGTGGGCTCATAATAAGGTCGTCTTTCAATTGGAATCTTGATGCCTTGTTTGTCATTTAGATTGCTATCAGAATCTTCACTGCCGCTATATCCTTCTCCTTCTCCCTGTTCGGTTTCTTTTGTATTCTTCATGACCTCTTCTTCTGTCGAGCTAGGGAAACTTTGCAATGTTTCAGTAACTTCAGAGGCAGTTGTTATCTCTTCAACAGTGACCATCGGATGATCCACTGTAGTCTCACTTTTTCCTTCACTAAATAAAATAGTAGCACATTAATATTATATGGTAAATAATTGTTTTAATACTCAATTTTTTACAAATATTTTAATAATTTACTCACGAAATTGGTGTATCTATAGTGTCGATTTCTTTAACCTCTACAGATGGTTCCACAAGATTTTCTCCATTGTTATCAACTGTAAATTATAATTATTACATTAATTAATAATATCAATTTAAGAATTTAAAATGAGATAAATAATTTGCATGCAATATATTTTTTGTACCACTATTATCCGGTTTTTTTGATGGTTGACTAGATCGTCTCCAAGAGAACCAAGAACTGTAACCTCTACCTTCGGTTTTGCTATCATTTTGCTGTTTCTTAACATCATCGATTATCGCATGTTGCATATAATGTGCACATAGACTGTCGATGGTACTCTGCGGCAAATTACGCTGGAATACCATCAATGTCATCACGATAGGGCAGGCGGTTGTCCAATTGTAAAATTTACCATTGATTTTCACGACCAAATTTGGATTCTCAAAAAGTTTAGGATCTGCACATACATCCTCAAAACTAAGTAAATTGCGTGTGAAGGCGTCTTCTGTAGGACCACTTTCTGAGTCGAGACCACCACACAACGAGACATTAATATCTATGTTATTCTCGAAGAGCGGGTGCTTTGGCTCCTCGAAATCACTATCCAGAGATTTTGGTCCTCCAATTGCACCTTCTACGCTATTAGGACTTTGAGGCAAACTAGGACCATTTCCAGACTCAGTATCTTCTTCGTCGACTATTTTTCTATCTGTTTTTGATCAAACAAATTATTGAATTAATGTTGAGTTTGAATAAAAATTCAATGCAAAGAAAACACATCATTGTTAGATATAAACGATTTTTGTTTTATGAAAACAATTAAAAAGGTTGACTATTTACCAAAGTTTTTTAAATGAAAAAATATTTCAAAATATTTTTTTTATCTTCATTGGCTGCTGTTATTTTAATTTTTAACAGGAAATGCCAAATTTGGATATTTTTTAAAAATATATTAAAATGTTTGGCTTACATAAAAAATGTAAAAAACATATCTTCAATTCATTCACCTTTGTTGACAAAGATTTTTTAAGTCTAATAAGCCTTTTTAAAGTTATCAAAACAGTTAAAGGTTGTTAAAAGAACAACGTGTTATCTGTAATGGCCTATCAAGAGAGAAATCAATTTTTCAAGGATGTCTTGAGGTCAGTATTATATAATAAGATATTTTTACCGTTACGAATTTAATTTGAAGTGGAAAATCTGGATCGTAATTATTGAATATTTTTTATGAATGTATACAAATTTAAAATGTATAGATTTTTAAGTTGTATTAATTTATTTTAAAATCATGTATAATCACAAAGTTAATTGTAATTTTATCTATTAACGTAGTACTACAACAAAACAATGATAAAAGTAAAAATAGTAATAAATAACTTGACTATTAACATTAATTTTGCTGCATTTACGTACATACAATATTCATTTGTACATTTGTTTTACTCAATAATTAAGACTTTCATTTTATATAATTATTATGTTGAATGAAAGAATGCTGTAAATTACATTGAAAAATAAATACATATATATATAATTCTTATAAAACTTGTCATATTTATTATGCTTTGAGCTTAATTCAAAATTGCATAAAATTTCAATCAAATTGTGTTTTATCGATAGAAAACTAACAATAATAACAATAACGATAATGCTATACTAAGAACGTTCAACATTTACAGAGCAAGACATCTTCGAATGAATGATAGACCTAACGCAAACCCAAAACCATATGGCATTAATAGGCTTGCTACAAGACAGAAGAAGCGGAAAGCACCAGTACCTTTGACTGTACTTGTACCACGATGTGATGAAGGAAAATAGAGAGCAGCAACTTCTGGATCTAACTCCTCTGCATTCAGGTCACTGAGATAGATCCCTTCAGATTCTGGATTGTGTCGTACGCGTGACGTCTTCTTCATGAAGGAGAACATACCGCTGAGCATGGACCTCCGGGCTTCCGCTGTTTCACGTCGAAATAAAAGCAAATGGCGCTTATGTTAGTTGAAGTAATGGAAAAGCAATTTAGATTGGGACAGTTGCTCGTGATATTTTGCAAGAAATAATGGATGTGTTATGGAATGATAAATCATGCAGTTTATTTCATAATTTTATTTAAAATACTGACTGTCATTTTGTGTCGAAGCTGAAGATGGTTTGTTGACAGAATTTTTGTGTGAAGCAGACTCTGGCGGTGGGCTGGGTAACTCGCCCCAGCGCCAGCTCTGCTGATGATTTTTTTCGCTATCCAGCTCAGCTTCCTCTTGTGCTATTTTCCGCATCTCAAATTCAGTATCTGACTGCACTGGTGAGCATGGCCTGGAATCCCGGTTCCTTTTAGGGGTGAAAATAAAACAAAAACGTTACAACCACAAACGCTAATTACAGAAATAAATCATAAAGTGTTTAATGAGTAGTGTTTATGTACCAGTGACACTTTAATGAATGACATTTTATCTAAATATATTTATGCTTTGTATTATTATTTCATTAAATAATAATCATAATGTATTTATAAGAATCTATATCATATTATATAAATGATACAGATTTAAAATATCTAATTGTAAATAGTTTTTGTTTCTATCAAAATATGTATTTTGATTTGTCTCTTATGTGAAATGGTAGGTCTGTGCAATAAATCATAAGAATGACAAGTCCGAATAAAAAGCTCTACTTAATGCACATCCACTAATTGAAACAAAATAAAAGATGAAATACTATTACAGTGTGATTGACCCTTCACCTTTTGGGTCAGTGTTATAAACACGAGTCCAGACTCACGCGAACGTTTGAAACCAATTATGTACACGATTTTTTAATTGATATTAAATTATCGTATAACATTGTATTGTTATTATTTTTCATAGTAACTCGTGTGACTGTTATTTTTTCGTGCAATTCATAAAATTGTAACAAACAAAATAATAAAAGCCAATAGATTACACATAAAAACACATATACAACTTGAACGAAAAAAAAAAGGGTCTTTATGCATCTAATAATACAATGCATTCAGGTAAGGTAATATTTAATTGATATGCAATAATAAATCAAATATGCGTCATAATGAGTGATACAAGTTGATTTTCCAAATTTGGACAAATTCCAAGCTAAAAGCTTACTTTGTTATTTCAGTGTCACTGAAAAAGTGAAAATCTGTTTCTGGATGCAGCATCTTTGGTTCAGAGTACGATGTGAAATCCACCTCGCTACTATTAACTGATGGCTCGGTCTCAGTCACTGGACTTGGACCCTGTAATATCTTTAGCAAATAAACCAATTATGTATTATTAACGACAAATCAAATATATTTAACAACGGAGTGAATGAATCAAGCATCATTTGAAATAAAGTAATAATTAACAATTGAAAACTAAATTAGATTGAGAGATAAATTAGTTTACTCAGTCCAATAGCATAAAGATTCATATTTGATTATTTCAATTTTAATTGTAATTCATCAACTAAGTTGGTATATGCAATAAATAATGATAAGATAATAAATTTAAATTCTAGATATAATAACAACCAATACTTACAGGCTCAGTTTGTATTTCTGTGCCAGCGGCAACCTCGGTCTCACTGATTTCTGTCTGGCTACTGCTGCCATTACTAGTTTTTCTAACTCCTCCTTTCTTCTTCATCAAACTCTTCTTCCTCCGTTTCCTCTTTGAATTATTCTTTGTTTCTTCAGCAATCTCATCCTTCGAATTCTTCTTCCCATCATTACCGTCATCACTGGACTTGCTTCTGTTCGATAAGTCCTCGTTAATCGGTCGAAAATCATTATTGACAACGCTAACCTTACGAATTCTATCGGAAGCAGTTACTGCAACGAACGACTTAAGTGCCGGCTTTAATTCTTTGGTTTCGTCATCGACATTATCCATATCAAAGATCTCCTCAGTGTCATCTTTTGTATCATTATCTTCCTTTTTCCAGGTTGCTCTGAGCAATGCATCTTCAAACTTCTGCCTTTGCTCAGCTGGCAGCTCTGGGAAATTCTCTTTGAAGAGTTTCTCCCTATCTTCAGTTTTGAGTGCGGAATACTGATCGCGAATCATCTGCTGCTTTTGTGCAGTAGAAATCTTGCCATAACATTCCTGAAAGATTTTGTCACGTTGCTCCGGTGTAAGCGAAGCAATCTGGAGCCATTTTTCGCGGTGCTCAGCCGGCAGATCTGAAAACTGTTCAATCAGGAACTTCTCGCGTTGCTCTTGTGGCAACCTTGACATTTGCTCCCATTTTTCATTTTCGATAGACAGCACCGAGTCCCTGAGTATTTTTTCATGTTGCTCTTGAGGTAGGTCGGATAGGAGATTAAAGTGGCTAGAAAAAATTGATTTTGAATTGTTTTTTATCATCATTAGGGCATGTAAAGAATAATGATTATATTCATGATTGTTTGTAGAAACAGTCATTATACTTGACTTAATTATTAAACGTTAATTCATATATGATATATATGAATATATACATAGATACTGTATTTAAACAGTTCAAAAGATTGTGAAATTATATTATGTCTTATTTGTTTGTTTTGAGATGAGCATAATTAAATATGTAATAGTAAATAAATAACGAATTTTGTGATGCATGACATAGTTTGTCACGAACAATAGTTGATGATTGTATAATGTTAATTACCTGCTGTCAGGAAAACAGCTTTCGTTTGGAATTGGAGAACAAGCTAAATGCGGTGGGATGTCTGAGTCACTAGGGGAACCACTGGAGTAAACTTCTTCGACGAAAAATGCTTCTCCGGAATCACCGAGTTTCATGTGAATCTGCCTTGGCTCTCCATTTATTTCAATGTCCACCTAAAAAAAAGAAATTTATGGTTAACCATTAATGAAAACGCTGTAACAATTTGAATACATTGCTAGAAACAAATGATCATTTTAATGATATCAATTTTTCAGATCATTGCGATTGAACAAATGATTTAGCAAATGAAAATGAAAGAGTATAAAAGCAGAAAGTTAAGCAAATAAATGCAACTCGCGAACCAAAAATAACACGCAATTGATTTTATGACGATCATTGACTTATAAATATCTCGTACTCGTAATAATCTCATTTGTTTTCACGCAAATTCGCAGATTCGTTAACGTCATATACCTTCTGAGACAAAACAATTGTTGCCCCCTTTACTTTGATGTTGAGCTATTTATAGCGTAAACGTATCTTGAACGTATAGTAAAAATATATATTTTTGCAAGAAACTGACGATAAAAAAGGCATTCTTTTGCAAACAAATAGAAAGAATTAGCAGTCTGGTGAAAACAATTTAGCTTTTTGGCATCGATTGCCAATTAGGGATCAAATAATTCATTAGTTATGTAACGAATCCGATGTACGAGCCAAGTTATAAATGTTCAAAATTCAAATCAAATTGACATTGTTTCCCAGAGTTCATTCGAATGATTACTCATTAGAGGACTTTCAAGTCGCTTGATTGGCATTTTTTTTATCGTTAGTTTAACAGTTTTTATCATCTTCGAGCCAAAAAGGAAACAACCAAATTGGAAATGGACATTTCGCAACTAAATATAATGACTCAAGACTTATTACGCTCTCGAAAAGGTGAACTTTGAATCATGAAATGGCAGTTTTTTTCATCACAAGTAACAACTACTTTTGACATTGCAAAAATGGCTCGACTTTGGTCATCATTTTGATTTGACAAATTCAATTAAAGATTACTTCAATCTGTTTATTTATATAGTTTGATCGATTCCAATGAAAGGTCATTTGAAAGTAGAAAACTAATTAAATGTTAATTTTCATTTAATTTGTTCTTTTTGGGGGATCTCGCGTTGGCCATTATAACTGGAAAATGTGCTCATTCACTGATAAGAGGTTCAGTTTTGAGTCTTGAGATATAATTAGTAGACAGTATGAATCACAATTAATAGTGCGATATTATCAAGTTAGCTTAATTAATAATTGAATCAATTTTTGTCGGATATAAAATTTGTCTGTCAAGTTGGAGAAGCAATTCGAAATGTGAGAATATGAATGAAGATCGATTGTTACAAGGTGTCTGAATAATAGCAGTCATTTATTTTCGAGTCATGTACAGGTCTGCAAGCGTTTGTGTACAAAACCACCATGTTTGATTCGAGGACCGTGCGCGACTCTCTTATTTACCTTTGCCTATGACTAACGCCGCGCTAACGTACATACCAGTGTACTTTGCATCATATGTAAATCCAAAAATAACATGACGTAACAATCAAACAAATATCACAGGTTTTTATTCATTTGAACAAACGGACTGCAATCATTTGATACAATACTTTTGATTGCCCGATGACATTTTGTATTCTGCAAGAATGTCAACTGCTGAACAAAACAAGAAAATTTCATTAAAAAAAGACCATTTCATACAACGATATGTCACACATTACATCACAGTTAACAAGCAAATATGCGCCGTCATATAAACGCAGTGTTTTGTGTATTACCCTGTAAAAGTGATTTCTCGTCATTTGCATAAATCAAATAAAAGACAAAAATATGATTGAGAGAGTGACAATAAATAAAGCTCAAATTAATTAGTGAATCATTTGCACTTACGACTTTTTCTCTCGATCTCAGCACGCCAAGCTTGCCAAATCTGACATGGAAAGGCGAGCAGGAGAATGAGCCGTCCGCTTGTTCAACGACGACGACGTCGATCGCACCCGTGAGTGTGGCTGCGTTGATTTCATTGTAGAAGTCGCGGAAATTGCTGATAAACTTGCCAATATAATTCATGCTGTACATCGTAAACTGGCACCTCTGATAACGGGCTGCTTTCGCGTGTCACTCCAAGCGCTTAAACGCACACTAGCATCTTGCACTCGACGCAACTTCTTGACAGCTCGCAACTCAACTTTCACAGCAGTCAGTGCGCCATCGCACACAACTGACAAGCAGGGCTAATGCGCGTGCACTGCTACAGCGCTCCTCCTCTTTGTCTCCAATCGCTCCGATGCACGCATAGGTGGCGCTCTGCACAGTCACGCGCTCTCTGGCCAATCAGGGCGCTGATCGATAGTTCTCTACTCCCACGTGATCGGCGCGAGCTTTGACAGCGAACCTGCGAACAAAGCCCACGGATTACTTTTGCCTTCTTCTTCTTCTTCCTCTTCCTCTTCCTAATAGTCTTCAAATCTCATTTCCCTAACGTGCAACATTTTTTCCCTTCATTTCAAATGACATTATATTTATAATATTGTCTACCATCAATTCATCTATTTGATATAACCGCCAATAGGATAAATTCATTTTTAGCAGTATTATATAATAGTTATAATTCAAGCTTATCATTATTGCAAAATAATCAAATTTGTATGAATTGATTATTTAGAGTATTATATAATAATGCAAAAATAAGAAAGTCAATACTAGCAAAATGGTGAAATGTTGATACGATAAAATATCAATCCTATAATTCTGATTAACTCATCGAGATAAGCTTACTTTATTATTCACCAACCAAATATTATTGCCATTAATAATATGAATAAGCAAATCATTTCTTTCGATAATATTTCTGAACTTGATCTATATTATTTTATTCATTCATTCGTCTTTTTCAATTTTGCATCTCAATAATGATTCAATTATGTCATTATGGATATTCCAAATTTAGATGGGTTTTTGAAATAATAATACAATTATTCAATAAATATCAATTCATATTTCATTTACCAGGAACAAATGAAATAATGTAACAAAAGTGATAAAAATACATTTTAATAATACGTCTTAATATAATAACTTCATCGTCTGTTTGAAATACTACACGAAAAATCAATAAAACGACAGGATAAATTGTTTAGCTAGTTTAAATCACATGACACAATTACGACGAATAAAGAAATAAATCAAATAATCAAATCTTAAATAAAACCTTTATTTATAATAGATATACAAATCTATCTATCTATCTATATATATATATATATATATAACCATAACCAGTTATGAAGAAAGTCTTTTTTTGCACTGAACAATCCATTCAAACTAACAGAATTAAAACGAATGAGCAAAACGAAGTTCAAAAGTTCAATTAAACATTTTTGAATGCAATATTCAAAGTTTATGAAGCATCTTTGTTGAGAGATCGTTGACCCAACGTAGAATGACTAAAAATGCGCTCGTTCGCGTAGTTTTCAAGTGTATCTTAAATAACATTTCAAACGAAAAGCATTATCCAATGAAATAAGCTATTGAACAAGTATTATTTACATGTATATTAGCACAAATTCAAATGCAACAGAAGGAACATTCATTTATGTTAATGAATATTGATTATTCACGCGCGAGAAAAATGATTTTATAGTTCGACGAAAAATAACGAAATAACTATCATGTCAACATTGTAGTTGAGACGTTATCAGCATTTGTTACACAGAAAACTTTGTGTAAATCACAGTAGTTTGTATCTTTTTAATTTGTGATTATTTTGTAATCTTTTATTTATCATTCGCAGGTCTACATGGACGTCGATGAACTTGTTATAAGCTATGTACAGCGAAACCTTCAAAGTATACAAGTCGAACAAATAGTCTTCGATACAATTGTTGTGTCGATGTAATTGTGGTAAAAATGTGAATTAATTATGCAAATGGGATTGCAGTCGATAAAACATCGAACGTCTTTATTAGGACAATAAATGTTATTATTATATGTTATTATTTGATAAGAAACATATTTTACGAGATTATCCAAATGACCATATGTTGACATTAATTAATAGGCATTAGATGTGATATGGAAGAAAACAAATTCAATGATTGTTGAAGTTGAATGAGAATTTATGTTAATTATATTGTGTAATTGAATTATGACAAGTAAAAGGAAAAATGAGCATAATGTGTTTTGTGAAAACAAATGAGAAAAGAGGCAAATGAATAAAGTGAGTACTCATTTTTATGAGTACTACAAAACTAAAAAGTCTTGTCATTAATTCAACACTTTGTATTTTCTATAACAAAAAAAAACTTGGATTAAAGAGTAATAGTCAAGTAATAAATGATTTGTAAATATGTTTAAAGTGACGTCATATCTTTGTGTAGTTCAATTGAATATTCCAAAATCAAGACGATCGACAAATGGTTTGGTGTGTGGCGTGATGCCCCTTCTCCCTCAATCTCGCATCGTACGATCTTTCTCAATGACAGAATTTCTTTACCTTTCAAGCTTGTTACCTAATTTATAGAGAATTTCAAACTTGATTTTTAAATAGTCAATCAATGAAACATTCATCATTCAGATTGTTTTTCAAGTTAAACATTATTTGTTATAACAATGATATATCAAATTTCAAGTATATATCTCGACACAATAATTATGAATACAAATATGATAAATATGAATAAAAATGATTTTAAGATCGTTTTGGAATCATCTTGTTAGCGTGCAGTTGTATATAAACGATCTATACATATAAATTCAAGTTACATATAGAACATGCCATTTTATTTGTAGATGATAATGTTTAGAAGCAGTTGACGTAAGCAATGTTGACAATGATCAAAACTGATCAAGTATTAATTACTCATTGAGGCCAATTTTGAAAAAACAAATATCAACAAAATAACAAGCTGCTCAAGCAGTGACCCAATTTTTGGTCTATGATGAATATATCATTTATCATGATTTTTGTCAATGTTTTATTGATTGCCAAAAACTGCGCTAGAAAAAATATTCTTTTTATTCAGCGAATATACTGTTTTGAAATATAGCTAAACTGTTGTCGCAATTTGTCAACCAAAAATTCGAACGATAAATATCGAGTGCCATCTGTCCAAGAGAGATTTGAATCAAACGATTGATGACGCAATTTGTTATGCAAGTCATGTTATCAAAAGGCAGTGAAAAAGACTCGACTTGACGAGAACCGAGTGAAATTTGCAATTACTTTTGGCTATTGTCCAGAAAAATGTTGCGACCGTGCACTTGGCATTGGATAATCTGTACACCTCGTCTTGTTATTTTTGTCTCAAAATGCGCGTGGTACATTATTTTCAAATGACTTTTCTCCACAGAATAAATTTGCGATTATATCAAATAGCGAATGATTTGACAATAAATAAACGCGACAAAACGTTGAATTTTCATTTCACATTTTGGTTTGGCTTTCAAACGTAACAAGTTCAAAAATGGAAAAAGTGATTGGTCGGAAAAACGAAACTAAAGCACGTTAGACGTTGACCTACAATGATCAATATCTTGAGATTCACGTTGACCAATTAAATGACAATTAAGAGCAAGAATTAGAATGTCTTGAGAAAGTCGTTTCAAATAAAACGAGACAATAAAAGAGAAGAGAATAATAAAATGCATTTCCATGGAGAACAAAGAGCGTTAAAAAGTGAAGTCTTGGTATTATGCATCTGCGTAAATAGTTGTGAAAGTTAATAAGGAAAATGCTGTTTGTGCTTAATTTATTATTACATCAATCTGAAGATCTCGTATATCGACGAGAGTTGCATAGATGAAAAGTCAACTGAGTAATTTCGCATGACAAATATTTGACATTGAATTTGATGCAATGAGGCAACAAC
Source organism: Psix sp. ZL-2020 (assembly GCA_022817045.1). NCBI lineage: Eukaryota > Metazoa > Arthropoda > Insecta > Hymenoptera > Scelionidae > Psix > Psix sp. ZL-2020. Next base: position 622 of record JABFQD010002866.1, on the reverse strand, counting down.
AATCAAACTGATAATTGAAAGAAATGCACTTTCGAACAAAGTGTGTACTTGCATACATGATTAATCTATTTGAATACAGAAAGTTCACCTGTTTGTAGAAAGGACATGTGCACGCACAAAGATCATTTGTTTCAAAGCTATTATTCATGCTCATAACGAAACCAACAAACAGAAACACTTGTATCGTTTAAATATACGACTAGAATCAAATATTTATGTGCAACAATCACAAATTAGTTTTTACGAATCTTAAACTTTTGAATCAACATGTTGATTCACACGTTCACTTGTTGCGCTAAAAATGAGTCACAAGTGCAAATTGAGCCAGGAAAATGTAAACAAAGTGGATAATCAACATGTTGATAAGAATAGCTACTTTGCATTTTGTATTTATGTTATATATTTCAACGGATTGATTAATATGCTTTTTTATTTCATGCATCAATTTTCTTTTCTTTTATTTTACATAAAGAAAAAAAAACAATCTAAGAATGAATATTTGCATATAGATATATATACTGTGGCAAAGAAATATTAACAAATGATTCATTCCAAAATGAATGTTTTTTACCAGATAGAATATTCTTTTCATCTTTTCATCTCTGTTTATGTATAATTAATT
>JABFQD010002865.1:0-14312 GCA_022817045.1 Psix sp. ZL-2020 | reverse complement strand
TTGTTCGAAAAAATGATGATATTGAAACATAATAAGCATAATTATAAATAATTCAAAATATATATATGAGTATCTGAATGAATTTTAAATTCAATTGAATTTATAGTTGTTATTAGCAATGAATTGTTGTCAAATAATTATGTTAACTTATTTAGATATAATTATCTATAATTTATATATTATGTATACATTAATTTACTATAAATATATAAAAGTACTTGAAATTCTCATCATAGTTTTAAAATAACAATAATAGCTATTTGTTTTTATAATGGAAGTGAATAAGAACTGATTAATACTCTCAAGAATATAATAATAATAATTGGAAATTGCTTTCTTATGCATATTGTAGAAGCTGCGCGTTTTCTAATTGTTTGCAATAGAAAAAGTAATGATTTCCTTCAAATGGCGAATTCAATGCTTATAACCTTAAAACTGTTTACTGCTAACGAATTGTAAAACGAGCGACTTCCAAGAAAAAATTATATAGTACTTTAATTTTAAGAAAAGTAACTGATCTTATGAGATCATTTAAAAAAAATTAATTTGCTCGTTCTATGAATTCTTACTCGTTTTAAATCATCTACTTATTTGCTATTGAGGTAGTATGATTTTTTTTAAAGAAGATCGCTTTCATCACAAATTGAATTGCTTCTAAATAATGAGTTTTCGGTCAGAAATTATAATTTGTTGATTTATAAATTATAAGGAAACCAAAAGTAAACGAATTAAAAATGTTTTATTATTATGATTTTTATTAATATTATTAGTTAAGTTCTACATATTAGAAGAAATTTGATTAGATTATGATGTTGTTAATTTTTTTCCTCGTCAAAATGAGATACAAATTATTAAATACAAATAAACTAATCAAAATCATTTTGAGAACTTTCAAAATGTTTTAGAAACCTCCTCTCAATCTCAGGAATCTCTATCGAGTATTCTAATTAGACACCGATAATGCTTGCTATGCATAGATCTAACGTGGTACTCAGAAAAAAATTGGTTTTGTGGTCGCTTAATCAAAACAAAAATACGATCATTTTGTTCCACCATGTTACATTCTTTAAAGTTATCTTAGAAAATAAATCTACAAATTTGTTCCGTAAATGACTATTTTACTCTAGATATAATCTTCAAACGTTTTAAATACTTACGCCATAAATTGAAAAATATAAAAGCTATCTTGTTTATATACCGTGTACTTAAAATACACGTGACATGTTTTACGATTGTTTCATATTCAAAAAGTTTACTTTAAAATTAATCGTAAGCCATGTCTTATGAATTTATAGGTGAATTCATTGTTAATAAATACAATTATAAACTAATCAACGATGCAGTGAAATTCTCATAGAGATTTGGCTTTGATAATGTTGTTACAATCAATTAAAAGTTCAATTTACTTAGTTCTGACAAACACCTAATCAATTTAATTCAGATGATTTGATCAGGGCCATACCGTATCTACGCGGTATTTGTAACATCAGTATCTAATTAAAATTTTTTATAGCGAGTACTTATATTGCTGTTTAAATTAGATCCGAAATGTAACTCTATCGCAATTTCTATTTTAAAAAATGTGACTTAAACTGGAATCGACTTCTGAAAATATGTAAACTTAAATTGCAGAAAAAACTTGACTCCCACTACTTAAGTCCTTCCGGTAATAATTATTATTAAACTAAAATAGCCCAATTTAATTTGATTAAAATAGCCTTAACAACTTTTCAAGAAAGTTAATATTTTTTAAATAGATCTTGGTACTGAATTCGGCAACGTCGTAAAATTGTTAATGTTACTTCAATGTTATTAAAAATAAGAGAACACGCTATATTTTTGTTGCGTCATTTTTTGACCAAATTTTGTCCAAAAAGTTATTTTTCATTTACAACTGAGTTGTACTTAAATTCAGAATAATTAAATCTAGAGTAATTGAAATAATTTATAGTTCGAAGACTTTATGACTTGTTATACACTTCATAGTAACAATGTTAAAGCAAATTCTATTTCAACTATTAACAGAACTCAATGTTATTATAGTATAATTTATTACACTCAATATGATCATAAATCAAAGTTTTCTGGAAGTATATTTTAATGCTATGGCTAAATTTATTACCATGGGACAATTAGTCAATGATAAATGGCGACTTAAATACTGAACGAAGTAATTACAAATACAAATACAACATTTCTTATTTAAAAGATTGAAACAAAATTTTGAATTTACATTTTTTAATACAAGATAATTTAGATCAGGAAAAGGAATATATTTAAACCACAATTATATGAAAAAATTTGCATTTGTTAACTATATTATATTAAAAATTTGAAGTCTTTCGAGTGATTTTTAATAATATTTAATAAATCAAACTCATAAGCAGTTTATAGATATCTTTTTTATTGTACCATATTAAATATTACGATAACTTATAGTAAAAGTACACTCTGAGAAAAATTTCAGAAACTTTCTTTCAAAATATTATGTAAAATATTCCGAGCAATTTTAATTGAACATGAAAAAATTGAATAAAAAGTCAAATTTATTTGTTACTTTTTGTTTAGTTATATATAAATATCAAATTGAAATTACAGTAATCATATAGATTATTTATTAATTAAAATCTCTTAAGACTTATGAAACATGGTGGTAAAAAAAGTGGTACGTTTAAAATATTGTGACATTGTTTGAGAGATATATTAAAAAAAACTTTTTATGTCTATAATATGTAACAAAATATCACTATATTCCAGTCAACAATGAATTCAGTATTACACAATTATAATAAGACTAAAAAAGATCGAAAAAATATAGAACTATATTTTCCATAGAGATCGACAAACTCAACATGTATTTGTATCGATAAATAAGAAAATAAATGATGCAAGATAATATAGGGTTATTTAGATCCCAATATGTAAATATCTCGAAAACGATGATTCGTATTTAAGAGGTGTAAAATCCTAGAAAGGGAATAGAAAGAAATTTTAACGCCAGCCTACGTTAAAAAAAGAAAGAATTAAAACTGACATTTATCATAAAAAAGTTTTTTAGAACGATTTTTTTTAATGAAAGACATCATGTATATTATTGTAGTATTGTCAGTATTTTTCAGTTACAATTATAATGGAAGTCGAAGTAACTGTTACGCTTGAATAATTTTATATTTTTAACAATTAAAATTGTTGCATAAATATACAATTAAAACTTAAATATTGAAATAATAAAATGAATAAGAAACGAATTGTTTCAAGTTAATGTATAAACCTAATTCTGGTAGTGTTAAATGTTACCCTGTGTGTCTCATTTACTATAACTGTCTCTAATTAATTACATCTATGAGTTGAAGCAGAGTTGAAATATTCTAATTTAACTATGAATTATAATTCAATAATTTTAATTTATATTTAATTATTAACAATTACATTTTACAAACTCCTTTCAATTATATTAATATATAATAATTATATATTTAATTTTAAGAAACCACTTTGTTTATTTTTATTTAAAATATATCCTAGTCAAAATCAAATCGGGCTTCCTCATTAACAATTTGGCCCATATAAGACGGAAATGCGGTTTCCTTATGTACATAAACTTCATATAGTTATCATCAGGGCCTTATGAGGTTCTCCTTATAAGGTTCTAGTCTGAATGGAATGCTCGTATTATTTGTCCCGCATCAAGTTTTCTTTGCAGTGGTTATGGTATGGAATTCCCGATAGAGCCCAGAGGTTTCCCAATCATAGTCAAATCGATGCCAAGTGTTACATCCTAATAGGGATCTAAGAAAAATAACAGCTTGAAGTTCAAATGTATAATATCAATGCCTGATCAAAGCAATATTGCAGCCCGATCAAGAGTTCTAATAGAGTGTTTCTTTACATATTTTCTCAAATCATTTAAAAAATTATTAAGTATTATAAATGTATGACATTTACATTCACTTAAAAAGTGGGGATGATTATATTAAGTTGGAAATTTCATTAGAAAAATATAAAGAATGTATAATTTAACTAATAATGCAAGGTTGTCGAATAATGCAACTGTTAGTGCCACAATTCAACCACACGATTGCCAACTGGTCTAACCGTCGGAAAATTTCCCTTGTCCTCAAGTTACGAGCAATCGCTTTTGTAACAGTTCGGCTGGCGATATTCACTATACCAGCAAGTCGGATTGCACCCGAGTTGAGATGGGTTCGATCGATTAAACCAGCAGCACGTGCAATTTACAAAAGTTTAACATTGATCTCAGCCCAACGATATTTGTTAAGTTTCCGCGAAGTCGAGTTCGTCCGAACATTGAGCCGATGTTTCCACGCCTCCCGGCGTGTCGTTCGTATTCTTTGTCAAGAACAAAAGAAGCCAGTAAACGAGCGCCACTGAAAAATTAATTGCACAAAGTGCTACTCTGCATTGTGCTGCTCAACCGTTGGCATTTTACGGTCTAGATAAACTTTTATAATTTGCAGTTTTCGTATTTGTATGAGGAGTGCTCATCGCGGTTATTGACTGTCCCTTGAGATTGCATGTGTTTGGCTAAAAATAAAAGTATAATGGATTTTATAGATGAAACCTGGCTTCTAATGTTTTATATTACTTCTTAAATGTAGTATTAAAATTTTGTTTCGCTGTAAAAATATACGAAAAAAGTTAATTTCGAAGACAATTATTTAACATTATCGAGTTTCAGAATCCGAGTTTATATACTATGTGTAGCAAAACAATCTTGTTTATTTCTTCATTTCCAAAACTTTTATAAGCTCGTTCGAATTTTAAATCAACTTGAAGTTTCGATAAAAAGGAAGTATATTGAACTATTTTCATATAATTAATGTCCGTTTTATTAATATTTTGATAATTACTTAAACGAGATTTCATTAGTACATGAGTATAAGCGCATGTATCATATCATATTATATCACACGCAATGACATTTTTCATAATAAATTACATCAACATTTATTTCACAATGTAATGGAAAGATTTTTAATGATATTTTAGAATTATTACGCGTCCATATACACTTTTAATTCTATGAAACATTTGCAGCGACAAAATTTACATTTACCACGTACTCATTTTTATGGTTATTTATTATGGAGAATATTTTACTGTATAAATTTGAATTATTTATAACAAGAATTAAAGTGAGATTGATACTATTTCTAGTTTACTTTACAAATATATATTTTAAAATTACGGATACATTAATTAATTTGATCATTTCGATAATTATCAAAATTGAATAGTAGATATTCTTGTGATTCATTCATAAACGAGTTGAAAACTTTATTTGCGATTCTCTCTTGTTTTTCGATTATAAGTTCCATTTGAATATGAAATTATATGTCAATTGAATGATTTGAAAAAATTCACATCTAAATTTTTATTTATAATGCTTTCATTAGAAACTAAATTCAGGTGAGAAAAAAACATGTACGTTTATTAATGTTAATGCTATAATATTTTTAAATTGTAAGATTTTTCGATATAATTGAAAAAATCAACTGTTTCATCGTATTATTAAAAAAATCAAAATGAAAAAATATTTCTAAAAAGTACGAAAAATGAAATCAATATGTTAGAATATCGTAACATGTAGATTCGTTTCCCTCCGTCCATATCCATTCTCACGATATAATTAGGGCATTCGCGATTCGCATCGTAAATTTTATAATTCCGTCCCTTGAGTTTAAATGAATGAGCATAATTCTGTTGATTTTTAATATGCCACTAGTCAGAAAGCCTATTTATTCTGATATAACCAATAAATGAACAGCCGTCAAGGTATAATGTTACTCGAAACAAAAACATCATTGTATATTGTGATGAGACCATGACTATACAACAAGACGAGAAACATTAATGGCTTGCTGATTGTCGATATATAACAATTATGACGACGATGATGATTCTAATCCACGCTTGTGAGCAAATGTTGTCAGAAGATAGATATCTGTACGCAAATTAGTTGCGATTTATGCTTACCGTAAATTATACGACGTGTGATAACGAAGTACAATAAAGTCTCTTGAAAAACGGACATAGTAAACATGCATGATCCATTTCAAACTTTCAAAAAGCATCATCGAATGAATCAACCTATTTTAGAGCAATTTGCTTGAGCTAAAGAATTACATCAAGTGTAGTACTTGATATTTATAGTATTTTTATATAATACTTGGAATTTATTGTATTTTTTTATTCAATCGATTCATCATTTTCTAATAAATTCCATTGAAATTGGTGCCAAAATACTTTCTTTATAAATCAATTTTATTAATATACTAAATTTATTATAACAACATTTGTGTTTTACAAATTAATATTTTCTTATAGCCAGACTATTTTTATTCCACGATAATTTCCAAATAAAATGTAAGTTTATCTGGAAATTTTTATGTTTTCTTAATTATCACATACAAATTAATTTCTTTAATAAAAAAATGTACAAACAAGAATTTCAAGAATCACATTTTCTTGTTTATTTAATGCACTGAGCTTCATATTCTCACAACTGCGTGAATTATTTTATAGATAGAAATATATTATAAAAACGTTTATCTTTGTGGGTAAGTAAAAATAAATAATATAAGATTTGTTAATTAGTGAAATGTTTACCAAACGAAACCAGTTAATGTAAATTTTAATATGAAATAAAATGTTTGTAGTTTACGTATCGTATAACTCTAGATTAAATAATAAAGTATAGTAACCGTACTTTCAAGTATAATATTCGGTAACGCTTTATTATTACATAACATTCCCCATATAATTTATAACTGAAATTAATTAAAAAATTATCAAAGTTTTCGAAATTTCATTGCACAGAATAATAGTTGCATGTAAAATCAAGTACTATTTTTTTACGTTAGTGTATTTAGTCTTAGGTATAATGCTAGTGATACTCGCAATTGTAGACACGAGATGGAAAATAAGGTCTTATATTAAATCGGAGGCAGATCTAATATTAGATCTCTCGTCTGTTATTTCTATTAGAAATATTATATCAGTGTAATATGCTAAACTTGTTATTGTACTGCTTCCGTATAATGTCTCCATAGGGAAAAATACATTTAATAAAACCTCTTCAGTAATGCGACAATTGCAGATGTAACAAATCATTGTATTTATTATCATCACTTTTCTAGAAATATTTTTATGTAAAATTAAATACTTATAATCAATAAATTTTTCCAAGTAAAATATAAAAATGATAGATGAATGTAAAAAATGTGTGTTTATCTAAAATTTGTAAACTCAATGGTGTTTATAGAGATAAAAATTCGAATTACAACAAAAAATAATCAAATTGATTTTTACATCAAACAAAGTTTATCGTTAATCAATTCCGTTTATTAAATAACAAGAATTTGCTAATTTTCGTAATGTTTACCTGGATTGACGGCGTGGCAAAGGTTGAGAAGCGGCAGCCAGCAGAGCAAAATGACTGCCCTCTGCATCTGAAAACAAAAAATTTAAATTTATTCACTCGCTTCATCAAACGTAACTTCTATTCTACCGAAAATTTGCGTCGACGGTATCCAAGCACAGTTGAAGCAGAACTGGACGAGGACAACGAAAACAGAAATATCGTTCAGTTCATTCCATTCTGGTCTGCATTAACGTACGACTTTGAGCAGACAGTTGACGTTAATCAAACCAATTTCCTTATCTCGCGCAGCTGTCGTAATTTTGGTGCAGTCTATTATATATGGGATCGAGAAATGTAACGTCTTGGAATACTTCGCACGACTCGAAACGATAGCCCGACTTATTCCAATCGTAATAAATTTCGTCGGTGATTTTGCAGCTGTAAAATTACTCGCGCAACATAGCGGAATAATTTCGATGTATTTTAACATTTGCTCTCTTCGCTGTATGATGTAGAAGATACTTCTACTGACGCCGACACGCCAAATCATGTACGTGTATAGCCTGGCTTATAAAAATATTGTAAGTAAATCTTTGGAATAGTTAGGAAACTGTTATATGCGATCGATATCATACAGGTCGGTAAAAATTGACCTGGACTGACTCGCGGGCTGAATCGCAGATTAGACCGCGCGCTGCTCGTCCACTTTTTTAACTGTGGTATCCGAGTCGAAGAATAATGGAAAATTATTACCTTGGCTGAAGGCGATAAAATCGCATACTTTGCTTACATGCCCGAGTTTTTCGACCGTAATTTGTTAACGAATCATACACCGCTGTGAATTTTACGTTTTTATTTGAAGCGCAGATAATATTCAAATTTTACTTCGCATGCGACAAGTTCGCGTGTCCAATTTTATATTTTTTATTTTTACGTTTTATTACAATGAATCCCATTTACCAATCGAATGAATTATTCAGTACGTATTTATTTCGATATAATGATTGAGATACGTCGATCAAAAGTTCTATTTCGGGTCCATCGATTTATGAATGTTGCAATATGATGTGATCGATATATGTGCAATGAAATGATTTTAACGCATCAGAGAAAAATCACGGTTTTCGTTAGACACGCCTCCTTTTATAATCATTATGTTTTATTTATTTCAGCAGTTTAACTATGCTTCAAGCACATAGCGATCAATTAATTAACAACAATTAATTGGAAATCCAATCTCGAGCAAACAATGAGTATGTTTTTTGTCGCTGAGAACAATAAAATTATTTGAACGTTTAATTATACTAATTAATACAGAGTCGGTATTATTGGCAACGGGAATGAATTTTTGCTTGAACGCGGACTCGCACGCCTGAGTCTGTTTGTTTCGACGCCACAATTTTTGCCTCGACTGAATTTTCAAACTGCGCTTTAATCGAGCGGAATGCTTGACGATACAATGAAAGGCTGAAAATGGAGTCGGAGCAAACAAAAATGGTCGGCAAAAGTTGAAAGCTGGGCAACAGAAAAAATTTCAGTGTATCAGTCGAAGATCGTAAAAGTGATTAGGGATGAAAGACGGAGCGCGGACGAATCCGCTGTAATCAATGAAAATACACGTCGCTCAGTGGTATTAGTTTCATTTTGAGCTCGATAGCAAATAGGCAAGAGTAATTTGAACGGCGCGGGTCGAAAGTGCATCGACTGTTCTTGTGTCCCCTTCTTCTACCTCCACGTTAACCGCCCGAGCTCTCAGCAATGCATACAATGTGATTGTCAATTGAACTTCGATGGCCCACAGGTCGATTGCAGCCCTTCGTGATTAACAGCTCCGCGAGATAACCGTGCAAGAGTCTATGGTTCTATGATATTCACGGTTGGTAAACTAAGACAATAATCTCTAATATAGGTACTTGGTCAAGAGTGACCATTACGCTTTGGAATTAATTTTCGAAGAATACATGTTTTTAACACGTTAAAACGTTGAAATCAAAATATATATTAATTATGCAATTAAATAATAAATTATTATAAAAAGGATTATTCATTTCAACAGACAAAAGTTTCAAAATGAAAAACTAAAATTAAATATACATGATATGATTACAAATTTTGAATGATAAATAATATACCATCTAAAAAGAATGGAAAAGTTTTGTGGTTGTAAAAATGCAACTTCTGTAAATAGAAATGTTAGGTCTTCACGTTTACAATTATTATATGATATTATTTTTCGTTAAATATTAGAAAGTTAAATCCAAAAAGGTAATAAAGAGAACATTGTTTTATTTTATGCTAGAAAGGAAGTAGTTTTTTAGTTTATTTGATTCAAAAGTAATGCTTGATTAATTATATGTTTTAAATTCTAAACATTTATGTACCGAAATAATTTCATAGACATATTTGTTTTTCGAAGTCGAAAAGTTTTTATTGATATTTGATTTAGCTTTTTAGTTAAAGTATTTAATTTTCAATTGATGTATAAACCCAATTTCCAACGTTGTTTTATCGAAAAAAGGAAAAACTAATATATAATCGGTGATGAATTTACATCTTGATGAAAAATAGATTAGATTGGGTTTAATCCAAATTCTAATCTGGTTGTAATTAGCCATCATCGTTAATTAAATTTATTCGTAATGTAATCATTTATCAGATTACTATCATCGCGATGTAGATCTCATAAGGTTCGGATTATGGTTCCGTCAGAAGTAACGAGATTCGGTTTGCACAAACATAGTAATCGCGCATGTAATTCGAAACTAACCTCTATTCATCAGGATTCTCAAAAGCCTCAAAGATTTTCATCTTCCAGAAAAATGAATGTTTAGTTAAATAAATGGATAAAGGAGAAATTGAAATTTCAACGACATCTATCTCATATTTGTATTCACTCACACAATAAGTGAAAATATCATACAATGGTACAACATTCTTTTGATTTCAATACATCATTCGTTTTAGTGATTTTTGTTCTCTTTGATATACATTTGACCAGTGAGTAGTTTATGGCTCAGATAAAGTGGAATGAACTGTTATTCGGCAGCGATGAAATTGAGTATAGTTAAGCTACGGCGTACTTTTCATTGTGTGCACTGTGTAGACGCCGTTTCCGAGTACTTTAGACCTTCCAATTACAGGAGTACACAACACAATTACCGACTTTTAATGTATTCTACTGTCACGAGCGAATCTAATAGTCGAGATTCGAAAGAGTCACAACTGAACTTTGTTCGTGGTGTCGTTAAACAAATTCTGAACAATCCTCTTTAACTGCTTATGTTCTTTGGATGCTATAACGATCAATTTCAAACCTACTATTATTATTATTATTTTTAGCGCCATAAAAATTTTATTACGTTTGAAAAAATATTGTTTTTGAGGCCGAAATAATACCTACAGATTTTTCTCTCAATTACAAGACCAAATATAGATTTCAGATAGATTTTTTGACTTGAAATACGGCAGAAATATGTTTGATTTTTTCACGTATAAAGAAACTTATGAAATCGATATTATTTGATATAGAATAATGGAATAAGTTGTGATTATAAAAAAATTCAAAAGTATAATATTAAATATAAAATTGATGTAAGCATTTATAATTAATTAAAATTTGTATGTATTATTTGATAAAATTGTTATATTTCTGCAAAGGTTACTGTTTATCTTACAATTTAATTGGTCTTTTTTTTGTTCACCAATATAGATTTTTCGATATTTATTTCGAAAACCCCGTTTTTTGTGAATTGTCATAAAAAATTCTGTACAAAAAAATATTTGCTATGAAAATAAAAATAAGTGTTATAATTTTTTTGTAATCTACAAACAATAACAATTAAAAAAAATTTGCACAAAAATAATAGACTCACGAGATCGATCCTACATTTTTGAACAAATTTAAATTTCAAATGACGAAAACATTTTCATGAACGAAGCTTCCTGCAATCCGTATTTCTGATGCATTCAACAAGCGAGGGTTAACACAAAAGCACCACCTAAACCAGTTTAGACATGATTGAAACTCAAACACTAAAACAAAATAAAATTCGCGGTTAAAGTTTAGTGCGCCATCAGTCCCTAAAGAAGATCGATTTACGCGATAGTCCAGCTAGGTATATGAGTAAGACTAATTGATCCGTTTACGAGTGAAATGGGTCTAATTCAATAAAGTTCATTGGCGCTTTGAGTTGGTGGAACGACCGATTGCAGGTGTGCATCGAACAGACAAACTTCGTGTATGCGTATTCTAGTGCAAGCGTAATTAACTTTGATCGCGGTTCTCCCTAACGGACTGGGGAAATAATTTCCGACCAACTTAATTGTGGCATTTTTTCTTCGTTCTAAGTTTGTTAGCACAATGCTTGTCCCGAATGGTACGTAATGGCGATTGTTTCGGCAACGAGGCTGTCCGAAACTTTCCATATCCTTCTAATGTCCTTCAATGTCACAAACGTTTTCACTAGTAAGCCATTTCACTAAATATTATTTGTATTCAATCTTAGTGTGGCAAATCAATAATATAGAACTTTGCTCCAACCCCCAAATTTCAGTCTAAATAATTTTCTGAATTTTACTTCCATTTTTATTGACTTCTTATCATTCATTGTAATCTTATTCATATTTTACTTAAAAAATGTTTGAAAGGAGATTGATTTTTCCCTAGTTCTAAATTTGGCTGAGTTTCACTCATGGAATACTAAAAATTTGAGAGATCTAAAAGAGAATGTAAGAAATCAATTTACTATAAAAATCTATAGCACACGAAAATAGGTGTGCTGAAAAATTATTTTGTTTAAATATTTTCATGAAAAATGTTCTTGTGTCAACTTATATATAAAAGCAATGATTGAATGGAATGTTAAAAAATTTAAGGTGGAACAAAAACTTTGCAATGATTTTGGTCAATATTTTTGTTGGAACCTTTTAAGTTCTATTGCATATTCATATTCAATAAACCATGAATAATAATTGCTATTCAACAGAGTGTAATCAATTTATTCTCCAAATTGATTCTGAAAATAGTTTGATTTTTAAAACCAAAAACAATCATTGTTACTAAGAAAGATTTCTGGTCCATCAATTTTTAGCGAGCCATAAGTTTTTCATTATCGTAATATGAACACATCCATCAATCGATCAATCCGACAACTCCAACAGATTGAGTTTGATTGAAATATTAAGCTATAGCGAAACAAATGGGATGGTAATAATAGCGGTGAAAGAAGGCTGAAAATGAAAAATGGTGCCTTGAATACTCATTAGATATTCGATTCTTGAACAACGATGACTTGGGAAATAACGGTATAATAACACATTTACTATGACGTACGTAATGTGATTCCATGTTGAAGTGCTTAACACGTGCGAACGAATATCGCGCTCGGGCATTAATCTTGACGATCGATGTCATTAAAGTCACGCTACGAGCTAAACTTTTCGAGCTGCTCAGCGAGAGTCATGGAATATTGACGCGATTGCAAGCGGTGAACCACATTCATTTGTCAAGATGATGCCGCAAGCCTGACGCGCAAAATGGTACACAGGACAAATGTGACATTAATATCGGCAACATATGGCATAACTTGTTGACAACCAGATGTAACGTGTGACTTCTGCCGCAAGTATATTATGAGGCATTAAAGCAACAGTATTAAGGAGCTTTGAATGCACGTTACTGTGATCGAAACGATATTACATTAATTGGAATATTTAAGGTGTGTCGTATGTGAAGCGCTTAACTCATCATAATTCAATCGGATTCAAATCTGGAAGAGTTTATGTTATACTATAAAATTGTCTACGCGAAGTAAAATTTTGTGATTAAACACTATTTAATGTTTTGTATTCAAAAATGTAAATTTGAAGTTTAATACACCTAATATTTTTTTATGAAAGTATATTGAAGAATTATGAAAGTACTCATAATTATGTCATTATGTCAAGTACTTATAACATTATATTTATATATTTTTTATTATAATCGCTGATTATTTATTAAATAAACAATGCCACTCAATAACATGAAAATGCACTCAGACATTCTATGCATTTTACATATTTAGATAGCGGATTTGTTGTGGCTACATTACATATAAATGTATAAAAGTGTAAATACCATTTAAAATAAATCTTGTTTATTTGAAAAGAATGTATATTAAACATATATTTTGATATATACGAACAATAAAACTGTTGAACATATTTAACATCTCCAAACCATAAATACAGAAGTTTTTATGGCTTTGCACAGTATCATATAATTATATTAAGACGTTAACACTTTAAAGGTTTGTTCAAAGTACATTATTGAAAAATGATTATCAATAAGAGATAAAATGTGAATTGTATGATCTATTAGTAATTTTTTTTGCTGAATAAATTCAGTACTGGAAACAGCATGCTTTCTTATTTTGAAGATGAACTAATTCATTTTTGAAAGCAGCGTAATATCTTTAAAGTGAGAAGCAGAATTAATACACCATAACGATGAATAAATGTGAGGTGGTGGGCCTTGGTAAGCGACTAACGAGTGAATCTTCTTAAGCACAATTTATACAGAAGTGCTTGAATATACTCAGACCGTGAGAGAGAGTGCGAACCTTAATGCGAGCATCAGTAGTAAGCTACGGTGTATGGTCAGACAAGGGACCTAATAGCGTCATATGCTATATATTATATGTATGCACAGCCTAGTGTACCGCAGTGGCTTATGTATACCTACCGCAGTTAATTTAAATGCACACAAGTATGCATGTTTCAAAAGCGTAAACAAAGCCGTAATTAAAAAAGTTTGATTGCATGATAAGATTTTTGCAACACAACCCCGTTACATCTTGTTATTATTTTTTGACTACGGTCTATTACTTGTATCTAAAAATAGATTTTTTTGATTTTGCTAATAAATTTATACTGCCATGAATGTTGT
>JABFQD010002864.1:0-14318 GCA_022817045.1 Psix sp. ZL-2020 | reverse complement strand
AGTTTATGCGCAAAAGGCGTAAAACTTATAATGTAGAAGTAAAAAAAACTAATTGCTAAAATTTGAAAAAATATAAAACTACGGTATCAAACTGAATTTCAGAATTTTATTTAATTTTGCTCGAAATAAGAAATTTCCTATAGAAAAAAGATATATTTTTCCATTACACTAAGTATTGTTGATATTGCATACTATTAAACATATATGGAAAACATACAAAGTTTTAACTTTGTATGTACTCTCAGTGCACTCTCAAAATATATTTACTAAGTTAACTCTTACACGAAAATTGTTATTGTCAATATTTATCATAATATATCATATAAACTTTATCGGCAAATTTCTTCAGATCTGTCAACTCATTTACTTATTAAAATCAAAACGACTTCAAATACTACTCAAAATAAAAGGTAAGAGTTTAAAATACATTTTTCAACATTTTATCAAGAAAGGTGCCTCGATCTTAATAAAGTTCTTAAAAATTTGCACTTAGCTAACCTTACCCTGACCGGTGAATCGCTATAATGATGGAATATAGTTGAATCACTTACCTGAAACATAATAAAATTGTATAGGTTAATTTTAATATTTTTTAAATAATTTTATTTAAAACTGAATAGAGTATTATTTATTCTTATGTATAAATTAAATGGTATGATTTTTACAATTCTTTCACAAATTGTCTAAAATAGTCTTAAATTAAGTTAAGTTAAAATTATTACATATGTAATAACTTTAACTGACAATGTCGAGTGCGTTCAAAATGTCCTACGAGAAAGATTCTTACATATAACTTTAATATATAAAGCATCTAGAATCAAAACCATACGAAAGTTTACTTTTCACAATTTTACCAAAGTAGCAACAAGCGTGTAACTTTTTTTATCTAAACCAACATTGCAAATAATGCAAAATATCACTATATACTTGTGACTAAAATATTTTTTCGGTAAACAAAACATTATAATTTCATTGAATATGATCTAAAATTCGTGAGAATATATTAAATTTGAATTTTTACTCGACTGGTTTCGAAACTAGGCACCTAATATAATAAACCGCATTTTTAGAATTAACGCGAAAATCCATTGTCAAAATGTTCATCAATGTAATACACAATGTATCTGCCAAAGTAAAATCGGCGATTTTCATTAAAACACTGTTGAAATCATCCCCCTCCCCGCATCAGTATTATATTAAACTTCACATAGCAATTGAGGAAAGTAAAATTTCATTTGTTAAGAGAAAATCTGGCCATTGGAATCTATTATTTCATAAGCAAAACATCAGTATGCCCTAGTAGTAGTAAAAGTTGGTCGATTTGTATTCGTGGCGAGTCGTATGCGGTAGATGAAAAAAGACAGTGTCGGAGTACACTTGGTGTAGCATCGGTGCGGGTTATACTAAAATAGTTACGGAGATGTATGTGGAGCGAGATTATTCAAGGAAGGAGGAGGGGTGGGAGTTTGAAGTGACGAAGTGCGGGGGTGAGGGTGAGAATGGATACAGGTTTGCCGGGGGCGGCTGATGAGGTATTGATGATAGGATCGCGTCAACACCAGCTGAGCCAATTACACGCCTAAATCTCTGCTCTCCTCATACCGCTTCGTTTCATCTATATATACATCTCGTCAGTACAGCGTCTACGAACTAACTCCATATCACTATAAGCACCACTTGTTGTCGACTCTAACTACCCGTTTTGTCCATCAACGTAACCATTTGTAAAACGCGATAAAAACTAGTTCGCGGACGTTTTTCAATCAAGACATTAATCAGCCCTAAATAAATGTGCCGTGTCGGCAGCAATTGATGTTGTTCGATGTCGTGACCGATTGCGCGACGGTCCGGAGTCGATGATCGCTGCATCCAGCGCGTTATTTCATTTCACATGTTACAATGTATAGTTCATGACACTACTGCCGTGGTGTCATGAACTCATTTGAAGTTGATATACTGAAATTTGTCCTATGATGAATTCGTCCGGTAAATAATGAAAGCGAACTAGCTTAAAATAGATTTATGTACAAAAGAGGTCCTACATTAATAAAATACATAAACATCCAAATATTTCATCAAATTATGTAATTCCAAAGAATCACCTTTATGCTCGAATTTAAATATTAAATTCAAGGTTGCGTCATTTCAAGGTAAAAATGATGTAAGAGACGTAAGAAAAGTGATAATCTTACATTTGTTGAGCATGAAAAATGTAACTAATGGGGTTGTTGAAATGTGCAAGTTTGCAGAAAAAGTTTCGGAGCTGTGAAGGAAAGTAGTGGTGAATACGAATGCGAGTTCTAAGTTGTGGAATAACAATTTGCTTTCAAAAAATTAACATCCCGCGCAATAAAGCATAAGGAAGGTTAAGTTTAATCTTAAGAAGCGAAGGCAGCTCACGAGTGCCGGGTCTCGCGAGGCAAAGAAGACGAACCGGCGCGGCGAAGACAGCCAACGAAGAATACTGCTAATCCGTAAAGTTATGCCGCTGTAAGACGTCTAGATTTATCTGGCTGAGAGAGGATCTCGCGCCTCTCATCGACGACATCCCGTATCCCGTAGGATACCACTAACCAGGATACGCCGTTCGGAGAGATGCCCTAAAGCACAATCTGCGGGAATGCGCACATGCGGGCGCTCATGTTAATACCCAATCATGTACCTTACACCAGTTCGAGCACACTCGATCGCCTCGTTCCTCGACAATTAATAAACCACTGACCTTTTTGCAGTCTCCGTGGGAAATTCTACTTTCAGTCTAACGCCTTTACATATATGTTGTACGGAAATGAATCGCAAGATATGTTGAGTATCAGAGAGATGTGATTTGAAACTGCTGCGAATTCGAAAGCATAATGCTGATTTATGGCTTCATTCATATCATTTCAATAAGCTAATTTTTAGAATTTCTATTTAATATATCAATATTTAAATGAACTACGTATTTTAGCAGTAAAGTATAAAGTGTTTAAATTAGAGTTTCTGCATGTCATATGATAATGTAATATATGTAGTTGAAATACAATTTTTGATATATAATATTAATTATAATAAATAACGAATAAAATTTAATAAAGTTGCATATATATTTTTCTTGATATATACATGGGGTGAAGAAATAAATGAGATATTTCAAATATATTCTTGAATAAATTAAATGTAAATAATAATATAATTAAGTAGTAATATGATATATAAAAAATGAATTTATTTTTTCAAAGCAAAAATCTATTTGAAAATAATAGTATTATTGTTATAATTTGTATATAATCTAGATATTGTAATTAATTTTCGCATATTTTGCATTGGATATAGGTATCGTTCAAACGCCAAAGTGAAAGCAACTACGCTCAGACTCATTCATTACGCAGGTTCACATGAATGACTTTCACTTCAGCAAATGTGGTTTACATTTCGGTACCTGGGCTGAATAGTATGTTGGTTTTACAGTTTCTATAGGGGGCGTAGCTCAGATGGTAGAGCGCTCGCTTAGCATGCGAGAGGTACCGGGATCGATGCCCGGCGCCTCCAAATTTTGTTTTTTTCAATTTTACATTAAATGTATTACTATATACATGATATAATTTTTGTATCAATGAACAGATAGAATGTCAACAAATTTATTATATTTTTGTAAGGACAAAATAAAATATATAATGACGCGATAAAATGTGTACTAAAACATATTATCCATAAGATTAAGATGATATTTTTTATTAGTGTTGTAAGCAATTTTCATTTACCACGTTAAATAATACAATTTCCTTAAATAATGGTTATGCATAACTCGAGCGAATTCCTATAGGTATATATATAAATATATATGTAGGTATATATATTTGTGGTCGCAGAAGTTGTCACCCCATCACGTAGCTTACGTTGGACCTGGAGTATAATTTATCCCATTATGCTAATCGAGCTGATTTGTCTAAATTAAAAGGCACTCGGCTTGATCTGCGGTCACGTCCCCACGCATACGCGACGCCGTCTGTCCTTTTTCCATGCGTTCTCTTCGTCAGACAGACCCTTTGGTCAACCTGCTGGTAGACTTTTCTCGGCCACTTTTCCCGAGGGACGACAGTCGTGTTATCACGCCAAATCCCCGCAGATGATGACTTTAGTTTATTGTACGTGGGTGCTACGTTATGCGTGCGAAAACTCTGCGAATCCGCCACGGTCAGTTCGAGAAAATCCGTCCGAATACAAGAATCGCGTACGAAATGAGTTTTGTTTCGGAGGGGAATGCTCGGATATGTAATGCTTGTCTTCCACCGGCTGAAATCGGCGATAATGCTTATATGACGCGCTCACCTAAGTCCACTCGATTGCTTGCTTTTTATACACGTCTTTGCACGTTAAATTGAACTGACCAAACAATACCTCAATATGTAAGTCGGATCATTTTTGTATCTGTCATTTTATTTCTCCGACCATCTTATCCTTCACGCATGTTCTCATGTCGATATCTTGTTTATGATATATATCGCAAATAAGAATCCCAAGACTGGCCCTTGAATACTAAAAATGATTAATTTGATCAAAAATACGATAAAATTAGTTTGACATTAGGATGATTACTCTATATATATAATCAAATACAAGAATTTTACAAAAATATATTTTATACAAAATTTTATAAAATGAAGATTTCGAAAATATCTTGGTAAGTTAAAAAGATATGTATTCTCCACTAAAACCAAAAACGCATTACAATAAAGAAATTGAAAATTCCATCAAAATAAAACACGCGTTAAGATAAACGATTTGTAAACACTATCGAATATTTTATCTGGTTTTAGACTATTTATCTTATTGTAGGTAATCATGCATATATTTGCTTATAAATTTCCCTTCGTCTGTTTATTTTAATATATACATATGAGATTAAAAATATGAATTCTATATCTTACGCACTCACTTTTTTAATTCTAACGTTTTTCTACAATTTTACTAGAATAACTTTGGTTCATTTCATATTTCTGGTATAATTGAAAATATTTACTTGTTGTCTCTTAAGGTCTATCGCGATGAACTTCCCTACTTCTCATTTTGATCTATGAGTTTATTCAACACTTCAATAGCATATTAACAACATCGAAAATGTGCGAATGCGCGTGATAGAATTCTTTATTGAAATGATAGTGTAACGACTCACAATGGTTTGTAGTTTGCTTCGCAAAACTGTTACTTTTGACATATGACATAAAATATTTTTTAATCGAACAAATAATTGAAAAACCCGTGAAATATAAGACAGATGAACAATTATTTTTAAAGTAAAAATACTTTTAAGTAAAAAGAAATTGTCTTCTGACAGTTTCAGTAACTGTTACATGTTCTAAGTAAAATATGTTGAGAAAATAATAATAATTTTATCACACAGACACAACATTTCCAAATTCAAATATATTGCACAATCATTCTTCGTAAGCGTTAGTAACTAGAAATTGCGTCTATTCAAAATAATTTTTTTATTTTCTTTAATAAATTGTGTCAAGAGAATATATTTTGGTGTATTTACTTGCATGCAGATCTTAGTGTTATTATCAAAATTCCTTCTCCTTAAAAGTTTGCTTTATTGGGTGGGAAAAATTAATTTATCCCCACTCTATGAATAAACTATAAAAACAGCATTAACAATCAATTGTGCTTCTTCTTGTTTTTCGACCAAACTAACATACTGCAAATAATTAGATCGGGCAACCATATCGAAATCATCCACGAGAGGGGATTAGTTTGGATTCGTATAAAATTAGTAGTATTTCAAGGTATTTTAACTTTCATTTAAATTTGTATTTCATTGTGCATCACAATATTTGAATTTTCATTTCTTTTTAGGATTTCACAATTACATTCAATCCTTTTATTTTCATTTTTATTTAGTCGGGCATGATTTCAACTGTACAAATAATTGATTTGTTTTGATGCGTTAAAGGTGTTCCTTACGCTTTACGTTAAAATTGAGTCAATTCGTATTTTGGAAGATCGCCCATACTGGTGATTCCGATTTATTTTGGTTTGCATTCAGTATATAACTGAATGTTTCAACAGCGTCTGATTGTTAAATAAAATAATATTGTTAAGTGTTAGTTGTATTGTTTGTGGTTAGCGTGCGACCACTTAATTATTCATATTCAATTCTTTATTTTTTAAATTGTTTAAGATCGAAATTTAATTGCGATTTTAAATCTATTTAAGCTATGTTATAGGTGTAGGCGTGAAAACCAAAATATCGTCTAGAACTTGAAATTTCTACTGTTTTGATTTAGACATTTAATACGATTATTTTCATTCTGACCGAGCGGAACTTGTGTCTTTCTCGGTTTCAGTAATTTCCCATCGCCATATATTTTCCAGCAAAAATTGCATTTTGTTTGGGTTTTTTTTTTACTGAATCTCAGATCCGAAAATCTTTGTCAATTTCTCAATTATTTTAATTTATGATATTGCTTTAGGTCAAGAAATTACCCAAAGAATTTATTCATATGTAAATTAAATATTGTAAATTTAATTGTTGAAAAATAAAAGCATTACTCGAACTGTAAGTTATGTAAACATACCTTCATAAGTTACAATAAATTTATCTTTATAGTAAAGATGAGTTATCTATTGTCTGAAACTGCCTTAATGATTTTTTTTCAATTTCGATCAAGTTTACATATCTTTTGTCTTAATGAGTATTGAGGTTTCATCATTTCGGTACAGTTTACATCCAGCGATTTGACAATATGTATTCTAAAAATTGAATGTGAGATTATCTATGTACGCGAGATAATGATTTTACATAATTATAACGTTTTATTATAGTAAATTTATGTAAACATTTTTAGCCATTTACGTATCAAATAAATTGTGTTGAAGTATATTATTTCTAAAGACATATGCTTATCATAACTGTCAAACACCTGATGCTAGATATATGAATCCCTTATCTAATATTCCTATAGAATCAGTCTAGAATAAGATCATATATGACCCTAATTCGTACAGGAATATTGGTTGAAACACAGTTATTCTATACATTATACGCACATATTATGTATTGAATCAGTTGTTATATAATATAACGAGTATCAAACGCGATTTTTAATTATTAAAAATTTTAAGTACATATACATTAATATTTGTTAAGTTTGTAAATCATATACTTTAATATTATACATTACAACGATGTACTTAAGAAAATTTGTAATACTGGTATGTCGCTAGCAGACAAACAACTTTACCTCGCGTTTTACGACTTTTTGACGGACCACATCTCACGCCGGGACGAGGCCGGACCTGGCAACAAACTGGCGAATTTGCATCCGGGTGCATACACAACCTTAATGCTTAAGTCGGGTGGCCGAATCGCTTTTTTTTATAGCCAATCAACTATGAAGTCAACAATTTATCGTTACATTTGTTACAGTCTATTAATATGATAATGAAAAAGGATACATATTTCACGCGCGTTATAAGAATACCGTAAAAAGACCGGCGTTTGCCAGCACAGAGATTCGAAATTTTCGTCGTTGACTTTGTTAACCGTTTATTCGTATCTGCTTTGTAGTCTTTTGGATTAGCTCGTTCGATGAGCATACCTGATTACGCGGATTCCACTAAACGACGCGAACATTTTTGTCCCAACCGTTGCTCGCATTTCAGTTTTCACATATATACGAAATTTAGATGCCGTTTAAGTCCGATTTGGTTTTACTGAAAATAATATAATCGAAGTTGGCAGCAGTCGATGGAAGGATAATATTTTTTTCGACTTTTTCGCTCATTTTATTCGTAAACCGATAAGTATAAAATATAAAATCACTTGTAAATATTGCGAAAATAAATTTGTAGAACAAAATCGAGTTACATTTGGTAACTACTGCAAAAATGTAAACATTTCTTAATAATAAATAATTGATTTGTATATTATTTACGTCTGCAATTTATCGGTCAGAATTTCCATATTAACGGAAATATAATAATTGTTGTTACATAACAAAATATTATGACGTCAAATGGAGTCTATCTATGGAATGTATTTAATATTGTGAATATGCATAATTTCCAAAGTAATGGCATTGATGAGCAAAATTTATTTATCGTTTTTTTCCTTTACAATAATTAATTTATAGTAAAATGTTTTGTTTTATAACAGAATCATACATGATAAAAAGAATCGCATAGCATTTGTTTGTAATTATTAGTAACAATTATTCGATTTATTATTTTGCATATTAAACAATGAACAAATATTCAAGTTCTAAATAGTTTTTGTCTTTAGCTTTCTTTTTAAAATTTAAAAAGATATAGGAAGTCATATAAATGTGGACTAAATGTTTACTATATATTTGAAAAAATTGTATTGTATTTACTAAATTTTTTAGCTTCCTTGAATAAATTGATTAATACTGTACTACTCTGATTATACTCTAAGTATATATTAATACATATTCTTGTTTTATTTGTTTTTACAATGAAATTTTAGGAAGTTTTGAATAACAATGCGATTATACCGAAAAACGACTACATTAAGATAAATATTATATTATTTATGTTTATATCACTCGTTACTTTACATATATTGACTTTGGAATATATTCAATTTGATTGAATTTATGTTTTATAACATTAAAATGAAAACTTTTCTTTCCGATATAAATGAAAAATTGTATAAGAACATTGTTGCAAAATGGTAACGTTTTGCGACGATGTTATAACATCATCATTTGTTTTGAATAGTACTGAGCATTAATATACCTTTATATAAAATTCTTGAAACTTTAATTTAACATTCCTTAAACGTAATTGCAACATCTCATAATTTAGTTTCTTCAATAAATCAATATTCAGATAAATCTATCCAATAAGTTGATCTCTAATTTGAATATACATCTACGTCATTAAAAACTTTAATTTACGTTAATTAAACATTTATACAATGTTATCAAAAATAAACCATTTGTTACTAATACGCTGTATTACAAACAGAACTTTATTTCTATAAAAACAATAATCTGTATTTTATAAGAAACTTATTAACTGTTCATTCGACCGTATAATTTGTAAAACTAAAGCAGATTTCAAAGTTGACCGCATATCATCGGAAAGGTTAGTTGCGCGCATACAACTTTTGGGTATGATTTGCGTCGCGGCAAAATCGGCCGCGCGCCGTTCAGATCGCCCGTTAAAACTCGCGCTTGATCACCGTGTCGAACGATGTCGTAAACTTTATATATATTACCAACTCCAACTGTTCCTTTGGTGCGAGCATGTGCGCAGTGTCGAATGTGTCGTCCGCGCCTGCAATTTTATATTTGATGCTTCTTTCATCGTGGAAGCTTACATTTTACGCTCACACTTATCGTAAAAATTATGTTCTCTTATATTCGAAAAGAGCAGAAAAAGGATGTTGTCATAAAAAATTGCCATCGGGACAAGTTTTGGTATATCAATTTGAGCCCATCCTTGTACTAAGAATTACACGCAAATTCACGGCAGGCAGTTTTCGAATCGTTGTAAATATAGGGAGTTAAGTCCAATCATTTATAAATGAATATGTGCAATCATATATGCAAACGAAAGAAACATTATAGAATCGATTTCAGATAAAATCGAAAATTTAATATGATAAAGAAATTTAGAAGAAACAGTGATATTTTATAAACTAACGGAAAATTATCATAATTAGGCTGACCAAACATTGAGTTCATTATCAAGTGAAGTTTAAGTAACTTCGTGTTTGTGACGGATCAACTTTATTCCAGCAACTATGAGGGAAGCATATACTTAGATTGCTTTACTTACAATTAATTGTGCAAAAGCTGTGGTTCGTACTATTGGCGTATCTTGACAAAAGTCAAGCGGGTGCTGCGGTAATATCGAAAGTTTCGAGTACTGGTTAAAAGGCACGATTAAGCGTGCGGTTTAACGACCAGTCACAACTCCACATCAACATCGAAGTACTGTCAGTGACACTAATGGCTGAGCTTACGCGACGCTGTTATTCGATGCCTGATATGCATCTTAGCGATGACGATAATTGTCAGTTAATAAGGAACCGACGCCCTTGTAACGCAGCTAATTTATTCATACGAATCAGACAACATGAACAATTATGCGCTATCTGAATGGGTTCTCGATCGCATCTCAATTGCAGTAACTGATCATATTTTCAATTAAAGACCAACTTATATTATCAGCGCTTTCATCATTACTGACTTTTATAGCTTGTTTTCGTTATGTTTCCATTTTTAAAATCCTTTTCTCATATTTTCAGATGAATATGATGTGTTATTTTTTGTAAGCAGCAGCAGCTCTAAATTCAAAAAATATTAAAAGTGCTGAGACATCACATTTTGGAATTTAATCAAGTAAGTGATTCGTGAGATGTATTAAAATGGGAATATACTTAAGATCATCATTTCTGATTAATAAACTTATTATTTAAGCTAAATTATGTAAATTTTGTATGCAAATGTAAATTGAACATTTTATTCAGTTTTTGCAATATTCGAATGTTAAGAATGTGTATTGTTTGGAATTGTTTGCTTTAACAGAATCACTTTAGCGTATTTTATAAGCTTCTTATAAAAGAGATTTGTGTAAAAATTATGATAAGTTTTACGATGAATAATTTTTCATGTGTGATTAATAATTTATGTCTAAAATTTCATTTAATAAAAACTCAAAATAACTTTTTATAATATTAGACGATTATTAAACAGGTATTATAATACAAATAATAGGAAAAGATATAGAATTTTAGATACAGGAAATAATTTAGAATAAAGAGAAATAGCAGAAATGCTGTAAGTGAAAAATATGAACACATTACATTAGATTCCAAACAAGATGCACAACTGAACTATATTTACAACTGACTTTTAGATGCAAATAATACATGATTTTCGCGGATTTTCATTTCAATATATAGTGATAAAGTATAGTAACATAATAATAGTTCCAAATCTAGTAAATAGGACAACTTACACAATCTGACATGTATTCAGAAACTAATTAAAAAAAACAGCATGTGAACTTACATTCAATTTGAAGAAACTCAATATGAAAATATGTCAAATTAAAAAAATTAACAAAACCCTAACATAAAAATTTTTGTCAAGCATCATCTAACTTCTAACCATTATTCATACATAACTATGAATATATATGATATAATTCATATAAATTTGTAGATCTAATGAGGAAATAATATTAATTTTGAAACGTTGAACGCAGTTTCCATTCAAGTTCTTTAGTGGCAATCGTTTTAAAACAAACATAAATAAATTTAATAAATCAGCTGCTACTGTTTTGTACCTTACGCCGTTGATGACAAGTCAACTTTCTTCCTCTTGATTGCATTTTTTTCTTTTCTTTTGTTTCTGCTCTTTTTCAACCTTTCTTTCTTCCTCGCAATTTTCATTTATTCTTAAACTCTTGGAAAGTTTGAGGATGGAATAGCAACTTATTTAATAATAGTTTTTCTGTTACAAGCCTAAATATAGTTTTAAAATAAATATCAGATAATACATTTATAAATAATATGTGCAATTATTAATTAATTTTTGTTTATAACTGTAATCATTATGAATTTTATAAGGTAAAATATATGTTCCTCTTGATTTATATATTAATAAAAAAGAATTCTGCCATCAAGAAACTAAATAGTATTCTGAACTATTTCAGAGCTGAATATTCAAATAATATATGATTTTCGCGCCTGAATTCAAATGACATGTCATGACATCTATTACAACTTAAGTCGCAATTTTGAAAATGTAAAGATCGTCATAACAACTGACAATATAATTCATAAATAAAAAATACTATTTTTGAATAATTTTCTTTATTTATGAATTATTAAAAAATAATTTATTGTGATAAAATGTAAAAAAACTTCGATAATATATTTTTATACATCTGATGAGGATATAATAAATATCGAAACGTCATAAACAATCAGAAACTATTTAGTTCCTTGATGGCAAAATTCCCTTTTATTAATATATAAATCAAGAGAAACATATTTTACCTTTTAAAATAACATAAAATAAAGACCCACTAAAAACTTAATGTTGTTTATTTTTAGTTTAAGTTATAGATGCTCAGAACTTTATCTTCGGCTTTGAAGTTGGGCGTGAAAAACATTCCCAGAAACGCTTTCAAGAGTGCAAC
This sequence comes from Psix sp. ZL-2020, assembly GCA_022817045.1. Lineage (NCBI taxonomy): Eukaryota > Metazoa > Arthropoda > Insecta > Hymenoptera > Scelionidae > Psix > Psix sp. ZL-2020. The sequence goes on along the minus strand of JABFQD010002864.1, from coordinate 2,156 downwards.
TAGACTACGCAGTGATTTGACCGCTATGAGTATTCCTGCAGTAAAAACAGGACTTCCGTTAAATAAAGTCGTGAATGTTCTGCATTCGTATGCTGATCCCGCATTAGCAGCTTCGTGGGATAATGTCGGTTTACTCCTAGAGCCTTCTGAAGACAAAGTTGTTCGTAGCATTCTTCTTACCAATGACCTTACTGAAGATGTGACCGACGAAGCTATTAAACTCAACGTTGATATGATTATATCTTATCACCCTCCAATTTTTGCCCCATTGAAGTCTTTAACTACCAAAAATTGGAAGGTAAAGAGCATTTTTGAATATCTAAATATTTTGTTTAATTGTATTATTCGCACATTTTAATTGTTCATTTTTTAAATTTTATTTTTAGGAACGTATCATCGTAAAATGTCTGGAGAACAAAATCGCATTATTTTCTCCACATACAAGTTTTGATTCTATAAAAGGCGGTGTTAATGACTGGTTGGCTTCGGCTTTTGGTACAGTTTTATTATGATTCTAGATCATTAATTTCAGTATTAAATGTCGTACATAATAAAACGTATAAACTTTATTTTAGAAATTGAATCAAGCATTCCGATTGAACCGTCAGAAAAAGAGCCGGAAAATGGAATGGGCAGAATGTGTCATCTCAAAAACCGAATTTCAATTGAAGAAGCAATTAATTTGGTTAAAAAGCTGACAAATCTCCCATATGTCAGACTTGCCCGAGCTCGAAATGAACCGAGTGAGTATAATTTGTTATGCTATAACCATTTGTGGTTTGAAATAAAAAACAAATAATGCATTTTCTTGCAGTCGAAGGAATCAAAACTGTGGCTTTGTGTGCCGGTTCTGGAGTCTCAGTCTTAAAAGGAGTTCAAGCAGACTTGTATTTAACCGGCGAAATGTTGCACCACGATGTTCTCGACGCGGTTCACCGCGGGATTCATGTCATTTTGACCAATCATTCAGACTCAGAGCGTGGTTTTCTAAAAACTTTCGCAACTATACTGTCGAGTCAACTCAACGGCCAAGTTGCTGTTCAAGTATCCGATAGTGACACGGACCCCTTGAAAACTGTCTAAAATATTTTTTTGCTAATTTCGCTTATTTGTACTGAAAAATGTATGATACTGCTTGCAGTGGTATAACTTTGGGTATATTTTGTTTTAAAAAAATTATAAACATTAAACGGTAAAAGAAAAAGAGTGTAACGTGTGTTTTATCTTTTTTCTGCCCACGTACACGGTGCTTGAGCACATAGCACGCCTCGGTGTTGATGAAAATTATCTACTTCGTTAGGCCTTGAACGGAGCAAACCGGATTGCCACACTCAAACAGTGCGGTACCAGGGATTCCTCCCACAAAAATATTTGTCCGGTGTTTCAGCAAACAGTAAAGACTCAGCGCTCTGAATGGACAGAGCGACTGTATGATTCAGCTGAATAAACAGTGCTTCGATATTTAAATGAGTTTCATATAGTCATTATATATTTTTGCTGATCAATTTCATCGCTGGTTATGTTTGTTCATAGTTTTGAGTGATTTACTGATACAATGTGTCAAATATACTTTTGATGCAAAGGTAATAAATACAACGGTAATAGTATCTTATTTGATTTCATGGTAATACTAACATTAATTTAATTAGTTAGAATCAAAAAATGCAATTTTTTCTATAATTATTTTTCTTAATAAATTTGAATGTATTACTGACAAATGTAATTTTAAATTAAAATTTGTAATTCATTTTCATAACAACTTTTTAAAGTACAATTTTTATGTAAGAAATTTGAAAATTATACTCAAAATGAAGTATTCTAATTTTTAAGTTTTATTTACTTTGAATAAATGTGCTCATAGTTATGTTTTTTTGTACGTTCGCATATTCATATTATGTTAACGTGGATATATGTAATATCAAATTTAGTTTGCAACTCATTATAATTCTTTCTTATTTATTTTTATTATGATTAAATCAGTTTGTTTCTAAGTATACGTTTGACAAATGATTAAGTATACGTCAAAAATGACATATTCATACACTGTGACACGCTTAGAAACACTCATATTATCATCGCATAACTTACCAAAAACATATGTTTTTGGTTTTATTGTAGGCAGACGTTTTAATAACATCAACTTTTTTGTTTAACAT
>JABFQD010002863.1:0-14319 GCA_022817045.1 Psix sp. ZL-2020 | reverse complement strand
GAAGTTCATCAAACTTTTAATGCAAACGGCACATTATAAAGCATTCACAAAATGTATGCATAATTTATGTTTCGCTATAAAATTAAAGTTGAGCAATGACGAACATTATGAATTATTATATAGATACCAAAAATTCTAAAAACTTGATTTCGAAATGTTTTTTTTAGTAACATGTAAAAATATTCAAGATTTAATACAAAATTAATCATACATAAGATTACAGTTAAATTTTAACAATTGTAAATTTTTTTCATAAATATAAAATATCGTTCAAAGGATATGGAATGTTATAATAATTATGAATATGTTTCGATAATGCAATTTTATTAATCATTTGAAAATATTAAATTCAATTTCATAAGTCAAAAATTGTGTGATAATATATTGACATTAGAAAAGCATTGTCTTATTTAGTAAATTTAATTCGACTAATGATTCTGTCAAGTATAGAAAATAAAGTTGATGCTCTAACTAAGAGGTTTTGTAAATAAACCAGTTTATTAACGTACACGCACAATATTATCATGAGAGGAATGCACGCTGACATTTCAATTTCTTCGAATCTTCAGCGATTACGTGGAAATTATATTTGAACTTTATTTTACTTGGTCTTGACAACTCCGCGCTTGTAATTGCCTGTTAGGCAAACACCAAATTTTATACTATATTGAACTTTTATTTTTTAAATTGTACGGCATACGATTTCACAAGCAAATATAAATAGTTTTTCGTTGTAACTTCCCGAATAAATTGTTTAAAAACCTTGTCAAACGATTGCAAACGACTAATTTCGCATCATTATAATAAACTGAATTCTATACAAAGTTAAAAATTGAACATTATCATTTTCTTCTCATAAAAATCAGTTTATTTTAATTTATTTTAATTGAGTAAAATAAAATACAAATAAATGTTTACAATGACATATTAAATATAATATTCATTATATTTATTTAAAAAATAGTTCTATATTTATTCAGATTTTAATTAAATTTAAATGAATACTAATACTCTTTCAATATCGTTTACAAAGTTGAACTATTTGAAGCTTGCGAACATTCATGTTACGAGATCATTTCGAAATGATTTAAATATTTGGTGTTGATGTTGATTAACGAACTTCAAACGCGTAAACGAGTTGAATGTGCGCGGTGGCATCGATGTCAGTTCTTAACGAGAAGCAAGTTGAACATCCTCTTTTATAAGCGAATTGTGAGCTGGTTTAACAACATTGTCGCGCGTTGTACGTAAATGGGCGGAGGTTAGTTATTTAAGTTGCCAAGTGGGGAGTAAGGGGAACGCTAATAAAACACAATTAGCCATCGCCCCCTCGACCAATCAGCAATCTCGCGAGACTGCTAGCGGCGTAAAAACACCATGACATTATTTACGATCGTCCAGAATGTATTATTGGTCGAGATTGTTGTTGCTCATGGTTGCCATTTTTTGTCGTCCTTGAAAATGCCGAAAAAATTGCGCTGCAATGCGTCCAACCCTCTTCTCTTTATATGATATATCTCAGTTTTTTGTTGAGGTAAAATGTAAATCAACAGAGATGATAGATTAATTTTTTTAGAAACATTTCATGTAATTTGCAACTGGTATGTATGATTGTTGACGGTACATTGCTAATCAATATATATGAAGTTTTAGTTTTTCGGGTTAATTTTTTTACTATAAAAAAGTTTTTGTTTCGTCTCATAATGGTTCAAGTAAAAAAGAATAACCCTCGATTTTCAATACTGAACCAGTACAGCTTCTGAAAAAAATCAGCTTCCAAATCTGGTTTAGCATTAGGAACGGGAGAAAAATCAGTTCTAGATAAGAATATTGTACCTCTTCCATACTGTTTTTAGAAAAAAGTACTTCCTGTAATTTTTGGAAGTCCCTAAATTCAGTATTCAATTATAGTAATCTGTAACTGTTAATTTATTCAACACTTTTACCAAAAGAAAGTAGAAAACTTTACGTTAAATAAAAAAATGCATGTAAATGATGGTTGACTAATAATAGAGTACAATGACTTTCATTCTTTCAAGTATATCATTATACTTATCAGTTATAATATTAACGAGTTAAGAAAACAAACATTTAAAAAAGATCACTTAGAACGTTTCTTTAACAAAAAGAAATAGGACTTTCTATGTACATACTCTCAGAAAAATTGAGAGTGAAGTTATTTGTAAGAATTATTTGTTTCCGTGTTTAATGCATATTCTTGAATGTTTGAATAGTATCATATATGTTCCCAATAATTTATATGTCAGAATAAGAAATTATTGCCATTAAGGGAACTTAAATAATTGTTAAACATTGACGTTTCGAAATTAATATAATTTCCTCATCAGATCTGAAATTTACATAAATAATTTTTTCAATTTTACACTTTATACAATATAACCTCCAAAAAAAGACATTGTAACTTTCAAAACACAAAATTCTTGTAAATTGATTTTTGAAAAAAATTATTTATATAAATTTCAGATCTGATGAGGAAATTATATTAATTTCGAAACGTCAATGTTTAACAATTATTTAAGTTCCCTTAATGGCAATAATTTCTTATTCTGACATATTCTTGAATATTTATTTACTGCACATATGTGTGCATAAAGGTATAGTCTTAACTGTAAATTCGGCAAAATATCATTACAATCGTTCAGACTGATAAAACGTCAACTGAGACTGTCAAAACAAGTCACAATCTAAAATATTAATTTTGTACACTTCAAAAATAATGTACGTTTAACGTAAATTGAACGTAAGTTCAATTTTGCCAGTTTAGAACCTCTTTAATTTATTTTTTTGTGATTTTCAAAAATTAAAAACTGGCGGATATACATTACTGAAACATAGTAAACATAATCATTTGTAAAAATTATTGTTCAACCAGTATCCAGTAAATGTCTGTTGTGTGCTTTTATACCAAAAATGAGAAATCTTTTTATAATTTCATGATTCATTCATCAACTTTTTTTCATTTATTTTCATTTTTGTATTTTATTTTTTAGCTTATTTTTGTCTTCACACATAGAAAACTACTCATATTAAATATATTGTGAACTCATATAGGATGAGCTCACAACTCATAGCATATTAAGGATGTATAATAAATTATTAGCAATTCCACAAATTTCTTTATTTGAGGGTGTAATTAAAACTGTAATTAGTAAATTAGGTTGTTTCATTGAAAATCAGAAAAATCATACACACATATAACAAATAACGAAGAATATTTAAATGTTTGTACAAGTATCTGATGAGAAACTTTCTCATGCATACGTATATAATCATATATATTTCAATTATTTTTAAATACAACAATTTAATTAAAGCTACGATCGAACAAATAGCTATTAAAATAAGACGTTCTTTCTTTGTTTTACTTTAAATATTAAACATCATTCAAAATATATTATTTGTTATACTGTGATATCGTTTTCTAAGAAAACTGAAAAAAGAATTGACATAATATCGGTCGGTCTTGTAGGTAAATAGATTTACTTACCGTTATTATGATTTTATCTGAAAAAATTTTAATCTTCAAAGCTGATTTACAAACTAATGATGAAAATAAAACCTTGAAAATAAAATAGAAGTGCTTCTGGAATAGGACTGATTCATGCATCGGATCACAAATGGAAATTTCTCCATCCAATTAGTTCTTTCAAAGTGTAAATCAATCGTCAATATGAAGGAAGTTTTGTCGATAAATACTCATTGACATCACCTAATTCAAAAGTTAACAAATAATAACAATTATTATACATACAAAGGAATTATTTCATACTCCTTAATAAGGTTTTCAATAATATCTCTCAATAAGATTAAATATTAAGCCTTCGTTCAATAGTGTATATAAAAATAGTTTATAGTTAATGCTAATCAATTTGTTAATAAATATTTTTAAATATATAATAAAAATCGATTTATTACTTCTGTGAGAATTCTTTTTCCAAAGTTTATTAGTTTTTCAATACTAATAATTATTTTTCTAAAAACCGTAAAATGAAATTCAGTATAGTAAATGACGATGAAGTAATATGATTATTTTTTATTTATTAATGAGTATTAAAAATGATTATTAAGGTTTCTTTGGGTTAATTTTACCTACTTTATTTATGATTGATTCCAAATGAACTCAACACGAGATCGCATGGATACGTCTAAGATTAAAAAACAATTTATTTCACCATATTTTTTCATCAAAAAATGGCACTTTTGACCTATTAATCCTTTAAAAGTGTTTCTAATTTCTTTTTTACTTTTCTTGTATTCCTAGAGTGTGTAGAACATGCTTCTAAATGGATATTGCATTATCTAAATTACTTTAGATTTTATTGGCCACTTAATAGGAACGTTCAGTTATTCTACAGTAAGCACTAAAGCGTTTAAAATAGGATCTAGTTTTCACCGTTCCGCAGAATAATTTTCAATATCCACCTGCACTTTATGAAAGAGTTCAAAAGGCTATTTGTCTCATTTATTGAATGATGATTTACTTAAGCAATGCATTGGCAATACGCAAAATGATAATGAGTGCCTTAACTTATAATTGTTTAGATACTAGTTCCGAAACATTTGCACTGTAGCGCAAAAACGATACAAATAGCATATTATATTGCTATTTATTAGCTGTTTATTATTGTTTCAACGAAGAATATTTAATGATTTTAAAGATTATAAATATACCGAGTATCGTTACTGAAATTCCAAAATTTCTATTGTTGGTCAGTTTTTCAAGCAACCGACCGACAGTGCGTGAAAATAGTAGAGAGGAAATTAAATCCATTAGCAAAATAGGGCAAAATCAAATGAAAATGCATTTTTAAGGAGCAAAGTCTACGAAAAAGAGGAAGGACTAATGTGTAACCCAGGAATGGCAGATTAATGGTAAATTGAAAAATATGCGAATTAAATCTTTTTTTTTATTTTATAAAACTATAAATCCTTTTTTTCGGAATAATATTTTTGTACATAGCGGACACTAGCAACTAAACTACTGATCCGATGTATCTTTTTTTTAATTAAAGAGAATTGAGTTTGGAAGCCATGAACCGTTAAAATAGTTAAAAAGTGAATAAATAATATTTTTTAGATCTCAATAAACATAAAAAGTCACAATACAAATAAATTTTGTATGAATCACCATTTTGTTCTCTATTTTATTTTTTGTGTCAAATTTAGGTTCATGGTCCCCAAATTTTATTAATTTTCTAATATTAATAGAAATTTTGTTTCAGACAAACTCAAAAGGCTGCGAAATATCCGGTGTAAAATGATTACCGCTGAAATTTCTATACTTCGATGCTGCATTTGCCACTATTTTGTTGTCTATTTACATTGAACAATTAACTTTGTGAACTTGAATAAAGGGTAAAAATATGTATGAAGGTTTTTTCCTTAATCATTTATTCTACCAATCAATTTATTTAATTTTCAAATTTAATTAAATTTAAAAAAATAACAAATATGTTTCCTTTATTATAAACCTGATAATTTCACCTGTGAAATTTATACGTATTTTTTTTTATCTTTTTCATTATATTTTTATTTATTTTATTAAAATTTAGTTTTGAACTTTTACTATGTGATTTTTCTTAATTTACATAAACTTAAAGTAACGGTCCACACGATCAAATAATTTGAAAGCCAATTTTTTTTCAAAATTCTTTCATCTGGAGCACAATTCTTGGGAGAACATCTAAATGAAATTATATGTATCGAATTTCTAAGCTAAAAATCTAGCGAGACATTTATTTTCGAGAAAAAATTCTTTTTGGTGTTTTTCTACTTTTGAATGCATTTTCATATTAATGTAGGTAAAATTTCATTTTGAAAAAATTCTAAAATTCCTTGATATGAACACGAACTTCTGTTAAAAAGTTATGATTTAATTTGTAGTAATGTTCTATTTGTAAAAATAAACTCTTTTAGTTTAATTAAGCTTAAAAATTGAATAAAATATATTTGAATTTTAATGATTTTTATTAATTATTATTTTACAATGATGTACAGTGACTATTTACAATACAGTTTTACAATCCAATGAACATGATGAACAAGTTTATAAATATGTTCTTTTAGATCAAAAAGAAAATACAAATAATTGATAATAAATATCAATCTAGTTTTGACTAACAGAGCAGAACTTTGAAAAAGGAACATTCCAAAATGGAAAATATAAAAACAACCAAGCAGTATCGTGTTCTGATATCACTGTTTCCTTTGTAGACGAAAATAAATTATTTCTATTCGATGTTTCATTTATCTTTTTACATAACTTCGTTGGACAAATGATCGATCGTGTCATATTCCATCTGAAATTCAAAATCCAAGAATCAGTTGTTTTCAATGTACTTTCTGAATTCAAATAAGCATATAACTTACAGAACTGTCTTGCAACATGCGTTGTTTTCTCCGTCCTTTAGTTGCAAAGAAATGCTGTGCGTCGATATAGCTGTCAGGTTTGTCGTTATAATGTTCCGGAACTGAAATTCCAAGAACTTCAGATAACATGTACGGTTTTAACCAAGTAACTAAAGGCGTTCTTCCCCTGGTATAATGTCCGTCTCGGTGATAAAATAAAAATCCATCTATGTCAGGGAAATTCGATAGAGTACCAAGAAATTCAGACAAATCTGCGTCACAATGCACACGTGGAAGAGGAATTATGGGATACGTGTTATCTTCGCTACGTTCCCTGTACTCTTCGTTTTCGTGAATCTTCGATTGGAGCCAAAAGAACCGGAAATCGGTCTACAAAATATGATAATAAATAAAGTTTCAATTGTTGTTTACTGTTGAAAATATATTTTAAGTAAAAAAGTTTTAAAAAATTATATTTTTAAATAATAAATAAATTACATCACAGTGCATGAAACCCTGGTTGGACCAAGCTAAGACATCTAACGCATAATAAGTTTTTTCTTCAGGTTGCCATATACAATCGAGTAATGTAAATTTATGGTAAAAATCTTTGCTATTTCCGCCAGGTAAAAAAGAATGAAATTTGGAGACTCTTCTACCATGCCTATTATAAGCTTTGGTTATACCCTAAAAACAAAAAAAAATTTCATTTCATTTTAAAGTTGTGTTTTTAGTCTGTTTTTTTAGATTTATATTTATTTATTTTGTAATTATAAATGTACATGACTGTTTTAAGTTACCTTTGTTGCTACTAGTAGTATTCTTTTACCGACCGGACATGTCACCATAGTCCATTTATCTATGAAATCTGCAGGCACTTCAAGCATCCATTCGGATAACATCAAGTTGTTCTTACGATACTTTTGTTTCCTTATATTCTTATTCTGACTTTCAACTTCCATTTCTTCTTCTTCGTCATCCGCATCATCTTGATAATTGCTCAAAACTTCTTCGATCAAACCTCTTGTATTGTTGAAGTAATCATCCCTTCTTCTACGAAATAAAATGTCTAAAGTCAAAAAGTTGTCTTCAATGAAGTTATTTTCAAGAGTAAAGATGATATATATTTCAAACAATTTTAAATTAAATTCAGTCTCACTTCTTCTGACGCAGCAATAATGCTTGTCGTCTGATTTCCTGAGGAGTATTTTCATCTGCGTCTAATCGATAGTTGTCTTTTTTGATTGGCTTTTTGTAAAATACCGCTCGAGGGTTAACATTTTTTTTCTTCTTTTCATCATCCATGATTTCTGTCATGTTTTTATTTTTGCGTCCAATTTGAATTCTGTAAAAATAATGTGATGAAATAATAAAACAAATACTGAAAAATTATAAATAAATAGATATTTTGTTAAATATATTATCATTCTTGGGCTTATTAATAATTTTTGCAGAACCAAAAAATATAACAAAAATCATTGAAATATTACAGTCCATTTTTTAATTTACATTTCTTTGATATATAATATATATTGAGTTATGTTCATATTAATATGATATTTAGCATTAATACAGGCAAAAACTAAATTTAAAATTTGTTTAAAAAACTGAAAAATATGGTTCATTGAAATAGCATTCAAAACGAAAATGAATTTTCACTTAATTACTGAAAACTAATTTTTTCATACTTAATGAACGATTATTTAGTGTACGCAGAATGAAATTTTTTTTTAATTTGTTAACCTTTAAATTATATTTTTAGTCTAGTAGATCGAAGAAAAAAAAGATATTCAAGAGAATCATTATCGCGTAAGACAAAGAAACTAAAACACAAGTTTAATAAATTATACAAAAATATTTCAATTACAATTGCACTTTTTAATACAGTTTATATTTATTTTAGATCATTTAATAATAGTTTTAGTAGCAATTGCATTTTATTTCTGTTTTACTTTCGGTTTTAAAATACGCTATGAAAGTAACAGTTTTTTTTAAACTCGAGCGCCATCTAAAAGACATTAATTCTAATGCATAACAATAATTATTTTAATTTACTCAAATGATTTCAAAATCAATAATCATAGAATGTTCTTTATAGTATTCAAAATATTATTTACAATCTAAGTTTACTATAATATACATTAATTTATTTATATTAATAATATTTTTTGTATTAGAACAATTGTAAATTTTCAACGATGAAGTCGCTGTTGTTGTTACTTTCCTAGCGTATAAATAAAAATTTTAAATTATTTCTCTTCCTAACCTAATAAACTCAGAATTGAGAGTTGCAATTAATATGTAATGCTATAGGCCTGTTTCATAGCTTCAAATATTATCGTAGCGCCATCTCTACTAGTATTTAGCGTAGTATTTTACTAGTATATCTACTTTTTAGCGGAATACTAGTATTCCGCTAAAAAGAATTTTTGTTTACATACACTATAAATCAATAAATAAATATAGTTTCGATTTTAAGAACAATAATAACGGCTTCAATTTGGTTGGAACAATTTTCCCTGAATACCAATGTTATTGAATTCTGCCATATTTGTTGTTTTTTTTTTTTTTTTTTTTTTTTTTTAAACTTTTTTTTAATAAAAAAAAGTTTGTTCACTTCAAATACCAAAAAATTCATCTCTTCCACTCTTCGGTGATAAAATTAGAAAGTTACATATGGTGTTAAATGAAATTTAAATAAACTGAAAATATGCATATTGTCGCTTTTTAATGATATGTTTAATTTTCGAAGTATTTCATACTTTTGAAGTTTCGTTCAAAATATTTAAAAAATCCTTTTGGAATTTAATAAATCAAGAATTGATTTTAATTTAATAAATAAATAATATTAATTTGAAAGTTGACATGCATTTTTGGAAATCTTTGTTTAGTGACACAAATTGCACTCTATCATCCTTGTTTTTCGGTCGAGAAACCTGCAACGCTTTTGAGATAACTGTTTTTAAAATAGCTTAATGATATAATTTTCAATTTCAGGATTTAAAATTGTTGAGATAACAATTAATATAAATATAATTATATATATAATTATGTAATTTTAGTTACATGGAGCTATTTATGTTTACATTTTGAATTTGTTTAAAAATGTCAGTTATATTATTAACAGAGTAATACAGTAAATAATGAAATAAATAAAAAAGAAAGAAATATTGTTATCAAGTACATAACAGGAAAATATACTAATTATAATATATAATTAAACTATTGTTAACAATTAAAAATTGCTAAACATACACATAAATTATATTTTGTATATTTTTTATGTAAAATATAATTAATAATGTAACAATTTACATATTTATGATTGTTTTCAGTTTCAATTTATAATAACAGAGTTTCAGTTCACAGAAATAATTAATATAATTTGAATACGCCAATTTGGGATTTTAATATGGCTCAATAACGCTATCTGTACCCTACATTAATTAACTATCAATTAACTAATTATTATCAGCAAGTTATAAGAAGCCGTTGTTTATATTCAGTAAATATTTATCAAGGTAGATATCATTTCATCTTTTTGTAACTCCATAATTTTAAAGTTATATTAATTTAAAGAAAAAACAGCCAACAATCTCATCAATCGGCAGGTAATTTCTCGAACGCTGTCAAATGTAGCGAATTGAGTGTTAAACAGCTTTTTTAAGTGTTATAAGTTTATTTATTTTTATTTAAGCTTATTAATGTTTTAATAACTTATTTTTAATATTTTCATATATATTCATATATAATATATATTAATTTATGAAATAAAATTCATTTTTAAACATTCCGCTTCAAAATCATCAATACTTGTTTATAGTCATCTTTAATCTACCCGTCTACTGAAGTTACAATTTAATAAAAATAATCTCAATATAATTTATCAAGTAAAATTATCAATGTATGGTATTTCATCATGCGGGAAGGAAACAAAAGAATGTTCTCAGGGTGAAGCGACCACACAAGACGTAATCAAGGTACTCTATTTCTTCGTTCATAGTAGAAAAATAAATTTAGATTTGAATTCATGTTGGATTTGAAACAATTAATTAAATTCATTAAAAGCACGCGCTTTGAAATAGAAAATAACCGCTCTATTTTTATAACTTTATCCGAGGGGGACTCCACAGCAAGGACTCTGACTTGAAGAACATATCATTTTTAATCTTAGTAGATCAAAATAACTCTGAAATTAAAGTCACATCTTACAGAAATAGTATTATGAATTTAATTGTCTTTTCTTTAAGCCCAAACATTGTTGAATCTCATAATTAAATATTCATTATTATATATTAATAATGATTAAAAATAAATTATTAATGGCTATAAAATTATTAAAATAATTTTATAGCCATTCAATACAACAATACTATTATGAATAAATGTTGGTGATTAATACTGAAATATTTGTTTTTCTTAATTTGATTATTGTTTTTCCTAGTATTATTTAAATTTACTGTTAATCAGAAAACAAACAAATCAAATAATTACTTTTCGAGAATCTACAGTTATTATAGAATAATTTTAATAACATGAATTTAAAACTTTTGATATTGATAATCCAAAGAATCTAATTTAGTATTTAAATGTTTTCGAATTAATATACGTTAACGAAGTATTTCTCAAAATAATATGTAAAATAAAGATGACAATTCATGTTTACATATAACAATAATAAAGGCGCCGAAACATATTTAGATAGCGTAACTTTACAAATTTCTTTCAGTAATAAATGACATAATCAAGAGCAAAGTTTAAATTTTAAATTTGGCGAGAAAACGGCAATTTGTAAATTTTTATAATACATGATAAATGTTTATATTTAATTTGATATTAGAAGATTCTTGAACAATTAAAGATTGTTTTGAAATGTAAAAGATAAAGACTGATGGTAAAATAAGTCCAGGATTAGCATTCGAGTCTTTTTTTAATTTCGAGTTGAGAAAATCACACATCAAAAACGCGGTCATTAATTGTGTTCGGATTTTAAAATCAATTGCAATGCTTTATGTTTCAAATTACTTTGTACCAGTGAAAGAATCTCTTAACATAAACAATTATGTTTATATTAACTAAAAGTATATAAAAATCAAGAAAAATGATAATGTCGGTAAAGTAGGCATGGTAACGACTATGACATCCTTTTAATAATCATGATTTTGGAATAATTGGTATTGGGATCTAATGATGAACTAACTCCATCTGTTTTATAATTTGAATCATGCAAAATTATATTATTTACAGCCTAAAGATTAGAATGAAGAATTTAAAATTAAATTTTTAATTCGAATATCTTCTACTTTATTATTAGGTGTGATACACAAAGAGTGTACTAATCGTGTAGTATTGAAAATTTATAATATATGTTTATATAACATGTTTAGGGAATAATTATAAATGGATACTTCGTATACAAATCATTTTAAGATCTTGGAAGCTTTTCACTTTGTTGTTTTTCCAATGGCCAAAAAGACTATTCAAATTCACCCAAGCTTAAAATTTTCAATACAGAATGGAAAGATAATTAGATTATGGTCCTCACAAAGCAGTTATGATATTAATAAAAGGAAACCACTCCATCGATTGATTTCATTGAGACTTTTAAGAGTTTCTACTAATTTCCCGCAATTTTTACTGTCTCCCTCTCAGCATATAACTTATAAGTTAACATATATATGTATATGAAGGTGGGTAGTTCCATAAAAATTGTCTATTTCATTTTATTCAATAAAATTGTTTGATCTTATACGAAATAGCTTAAAAAGAATTTTTTAAATAAATTTTAAATACATGATTTTACTTAACAATTAATAGTAAAATAATTAAAAATAAAAATTTAGAGAAATTATTGTGTTGACTATAGCGCCATGTAGGATCGAAAATTAACGTTTTATATCAAAAACTTAACGTAAAAACTGTAAGTTTTAAAATGGTATTCTACAAATCTTTTATAAAGAAAACCGTTGGAGTTTAATGAGTTTAAAAAATAGCATCTACAGCGGTATTGATTATGTCAACATATTTTCATTTTTTAAAGAAAAAATCTGTTAACATGATTTCATAATGCGAAACATATTTTTGATTAGTTCAAAATAAGTTTCTTCTTTATTTTTTGTGACCAATTATATAGAAGATTTCCATGAATTTATCTATAAATCCTGTTTACTTTAACTCTTTTTACTGTTTCCCTCCCCTCCCCAAAAAGGCGCCAATTCAAGAAAGAGGTGTTATTTCATATAAAAGATGCTTCAGTATATTATTATAACAATGAGATATATGTCTAAATGCATATATCCATTAAATTTATAAATTTGTTGAAAAATAATACATTTTGTAAAATTTCCTTCCATAAGAGTCATAACTTGTAACTTTTTTTTATTAGTTTTAAATATGTTAATCAAATTATGTCTGATTAAATAACAGACATCATTATATATTAGTTAGACCAGATGTACTGGTTTAACCAATTTTTTTTTCTATTTTTATTACTAAAAAATTTTGCTACAATTATCACCTAACCTTTCACTTTCTCTTTATATATTAATTTAGTATCCCATTATATAATATAGTTTTTATATATACTTTCGTTTATCGTTAAAATTTGCTAGGGTAAGATAGAAATAATAGATAACCTCTTAATTAGTTACCAAAATGGTTGTCTTTCAAATAAATATTCTCTAAACAAAAAACTATGTGGTTAAGTATGCAATAAGTCATTTATTATGGTTTAATAAAAGAAATAACTATAAGCAAATTATTTCAAGATATTTTACTGTTCTTCAGCTTTTGTTTGAACTTCTAAGACGACAACACGAAACAAGCTTCCACTTCAGCAGTTGGAAAACGAGGAATGAATATTTGGATAATTAAGAGAACAACATATTAAATTTAGAACGTAATATTAGTTTGAAATCAAATAAACCAAAATTATATAAATGTTACATTACGTAAGATTTATAAGTATTTATAAAAGTACTATGTAGTTGCAAAATCGTGCTCTGCATGGATACTTGACACTCGTCATTCTTCTTGAGTTTACAGTGAAAATGTCTCAACTAATCACCACTAAAAACTTGATTACTTGATTCAGTTTTGCAAAAATCTCACCTTCAAATGTTTACATTTTAATTCTTTATAGTTTATGAGAGTTTTAAGTACAAAGGAATTTTATTAATCTCATGTGGATGAAATTGTTTTTGTTTGTTAATTTTAAAGATATAACGGTGTAACTAAATAAATAAAAACATAGAGTATGATAATAATTATTTCACTCCAAAGTTCTGATTACTAAAAAAAATGTTATTTCTTTTTAAGAGCCGAAAAAAAATGATGCAAGACAGCGTTACTACATTTTCAATTAATTAGTTTGATTCTCTAGGAAATAAATACCATGTACAATAATGTACATTTATTTATAAATATAATAAACGTTTTTATTATTTTCATCAAATGAAATATAGTTACTCTGATAAAATGAAATTATTTTTATTCTTGTAAACAAATTTATTTCGCTAAATATATCCATTTTATAAACAATGGATGTTATAAACAAGAAACTAGTATACATTTTTTAGTTTTACAATATTAATAAAAACTATAAAAAACATAGTAAACCGTTATAATATTGCTTGTTGTCTAATCAGAAATAATGTTTTGCAATATTTCCAGGACCAACTAAAAAACAGAGTCGCCTAAAGCAAATTCGTTGAAAATCCATTATATGTAAATTTGTTACAAAAAATTAAACCCTAAGTAATGTAAAGGAACTTTGTTTTTAGTCACCGCAAACAAACATGTAATGAATTTGATTAATCAATAAATATATGCTTTAAAATTATTCATACTTTAATATTTGCTCATTCTCAATCTTACGTATGTATATTAAATTATAAACATAATTTAAAATAAAATGATAAAAACCTAGTATCATGCATATCTGAATTTCAC
>JABFQD010002862.1:0-14320 GCA_022817045.1 Psix sp. ZL-2020 | reverse complement strand
TTGTATAAATTTCATAATTATACATTTAAGATATGAAAGTATAAAAAAAAATTCAGATCTATAATTCTAATATATAAGTGAATATTAATATATATGTATATCTAATATAATATTTATAATAAAATAATACAATTCTAATTTAATTTTCATGAACTGACTTTTTATATAGAGAAATTTTTTGATGATTTTTATGAGGAAAATAGAAGATTTTAATAATGAGAATTTTAAATAAATGAATATTATTTATTATTTGATTTAAATTTTATAATAAAGATAAACTTTGTATAGAGGCTTAAAATATATTTTTTTTTAATTCTGAACTAATAAAAACGCGGATCAAGTTTTTATCGACTTTTTTAACTTGCATTTTTTTCATTTTACTATTATGGCATTGTAATCATACGCTTTATGACACTTTTATAAATTGAAATATTTAATTTTATGGCACTTTCATATTTCATGATTCGTGCGACTTCATGATTGTTTCATGACTCATATAAACTCATGAGTGATTTATGATTCATGACACATGTAAACTAATGAGTCCTTTATGATTCATGACTCATATAAACTAATGAGTCCTTTATGACTCATGACTCATATAAACTAATGAGTCTTTCATGATTCATGATTCATAGAATCGCATTATTCCACTATAATTCATATGAACTTGTGACACTCACATGGCTTATGAATTAAGATCATATGGCTCTTTCATAATATATAATTCATAATTTTATATCTCTTATGAATTCATGACTCTTTAAGTCATGATTATTTGACCTCACACTCTTTCATGATTCATATATCCTCGTGGTTCACAAGATATCACAGTTCTTTTACGACTGTTATAAACTCATGACTCATAAATCATATGATTTTATATGACTCTTTTATTATTAATATTTTATAGCCCATAAAATATTTACTCATATGAGTTTATAATTCTTTTATGATTTATGAACCACATAAACTCATAGCTTTATGATTCATGTTTCTTTCGTGGCTCATATAATCTCATGACTTATGCATTTTATTTTTTTTATTATGCTCCATGGCTCATACAGTTAATTCAAAATAATTTAAATCGTAAATAATGTCTTATTGCATTTCATAAATATGAGTGGAGTAACGTACTTTAAATCTCATTTTCACGTGTAGATACATCGACTTTTGGCAACCAACTTGTAATTTCACATACAACATTTGTATACTCGTTTACATATACATATATATTAGATACTGCTAACTATTATCAATATTGAACACGTATGTACTTTTTTTATTTTTTATTTTTTTCATTTCACTTGTACGAAGCTATTTTTTTATTATCCTACAGACATAATCTGCGAAATATTTTGGTCCAAAACTAACTTCATGTGAAAACCACATTCTGTGCGAATCGCTGGAGTGTTATATTTCGAAGTAAGCAAAGGAAGGCTGTAAATCATGGACATCGCGCCAAAGTTGACTTCATAGTAAATTTATTGATTTCATATTCAAGTTTTATACGATTATCTCTATGTGTACCCTAAACGCAATTCGATTTAACTCTTTTATACATCACAACGGTTGTCCTTAACAATTCGTTAGTTCAATACGTTTATCTGAATTTATTTATTATTCGTAATACTGTTATTTATCCAACGAGTTTTATTATTTTATCTACACAAACCCGATCCAGCATTTTCGTCTCTGCCACCAAGATTTGTCTGCCGTTATTGCAATCTTTTACTGGCGTTTTATTTTGTTCACTCTCTTTTTACGTTACAATGTGCGCATCAATACTTGAAAATCGGTTGGTTTTGAAAACTTTTTGGCAATTCATGAAATATTACTGTTCTCTTGAAATCCTTATCAGAATCTTAATCATACAAAGATCGGGAAACAAAAGTTTATTGCATGCGTTTGAATATACGTTTCATAAGCGCGAAGGAAAAATGAGGCGCTTTGAAAAAACGACTCAACGCACTTAACTCGAGTTTGATTCGACGTCGCGAATGAGTTAGAATAATTCTTACAATTAAGTTATAGTGAATGAATATTTACAGCTACGAACAACCCTTTGATCGTGAATTTTTGTTATTTTAGTTGGTTAATCTTGTAGTTGCTGTTTTTTTGAGTTTCGGCTATTAATCATGCCTTCAAATCCAGCGATTAACCGCAACGAGTACATCAACATTAAAATTACATTTGCACAAACTAAACAATCATGCGCAACTCAACAAACTCACAGATCGACCAAAAATATAAATATCATACCTATTAGAGTAAATATAGTATGAACAAGCCAACGTGGGGGATGTTTACGGAAAAATTCATCCGTTTATGAGTTATCTGAATGATGTTACTTTAACTCAGTTTAAGGTTAAAATAACTTCTTTTATAGTTTTGAATAGATAAGTTCCATTTTTAGTTATTCGATTTTCAAATTAACACAAATAATTACTTTAATAATAACTCGTATTAACGTTAATTTAACCTCACATGAACATCGCTGTTACGGCTTTTCAACGTTAACGCAACGTTCATGTAACTATAATAAGTTAATCATATTTGAATATCAAAAAACGATTGTGAATATTGAATGAAATTAAAACATCATTCAGAATGGAAACGATGACTTTTAACTTTTGAAATTGTTTGAATGTTAACACTGTATTACTTTTATGCTTGAACAAATTTTTATCTGACTCTGTTATGGTGAAAAAAACGTTCTTGTCTATCGAATCAACGGATGAATTTGTTTCCATCTAGTACGATTTTGAAACCGTAGAGGAATCGACCATAATATAACTACGATCAAATAGATATACGAATATCACAATAAAACCGAGTTTCCTTATACGTAGTGGTTTCATATCACCGAATTATCACTTGTTATTTCTGGTGCACACGACTTGATTTGAAAAGTGTTTCAAGCTATCTCATTTTGTATCTATATACTTCTACTTTGCGAGGTTCTGAATGCACCCAAAGATGCTATTTAATGACTGTTATTCAGCAATTATGTTATTTAAAAAAGTGGTCACGTTGTTTCATGACGGATAAATTAACTAACAATTGATTACTGACTAAATTTGTATTCCCAAAGTAGTTTGTTAATAAACAATTAATATAAACGAGAAGTAATATCAAAAAGTAGTTTTGAAGTAAAAGAATCTAAACTGGAAAAACATGTCGAAACTGATTTTATCGAACTTGACAATTTTGGCGTTCATTATTTTACAGACTAGTAATGTTGTTGAAAATTCGATTGAAATTTGTTGGTCAGTTCGTATAAGAAGATCTGTATAAAATGAAGTTGATATAAAAATGCAAAAATTGGCAGTTTTAATCGGGCAAGTTTCTCCAAAAAACTGTATAAAAGTACAAAGTGATGTCAAGTTGGCAACCCTGTGGGGAAAATGACCAGTTTAATCAAAGTATCGAACTGAAACTCATTCACTGGAATCAAAAGAAGCATTTCACATAAGCAAAGAAACTCAATTCTATTCTTTATCACAATCTAAAACTTTGGTAATCATAACCTAACTAGTATTCAACAAGCTAACAAACTAAAGTCTTAATTGAAGATGATTTCCTGCTAAATTCGCAGGGAAGACTATTGGGTTAGGCATCTTGTCATTAGTTCAAATGTACCGTTAAAAGTTGTCTGTAAATACGTGAGGCATATGAACGAAAAGTCGTCGAAAAGAAACAGCGGAACGAGAAAAACTTTCGATCTCAAAACTCAAAGAGTAACAAATATATCAGACTTTAAGGTCTCCTTTAGGAGAATAATACTGATGACGTTCACTCGAACGACATTTTGAGCAGATGCTTGATTTTTGGTTGCTGATTTGGAGGAATGTCGAGAATCCGCTGACCTGACAACAAATGTCCTCAACTGAGTCACGACCCATTTATTGGTTTCCGAATTATGTATCAGAACTTGAACTTGTACGAAATGTCATGCCTTACGTTTTATTCTCAGTTCCACGACTGATCAAAGTTTTCGTATTTTCTCTGACATTGATCAATCCAAGTAGCACAGTTTTTAACAGGGTGATTTTTGTACGATTAGCAAGTTCATTTTCAGTGAATCTATAAATTTCATTTAAATTAATGACTGAAAAGATTCAAAGGTTGAAAATTTGCGTGCTATTGTTTTGCTGTATTTAACTTAAGTAAAAGTATGAATTGTGATATTTATTTTGGGCCGAATTAACTTTGGAGTCATTAATTTGAATCAAAATGAATCAAGTCTACTTCGTGTTTAAATTTGAATCACGATTAACTTAAATAAGTATTTTTCAAAGTAATATGAATTAAAGATATAACAGCATAGTTACACGAAAAATTGTGATTTATATATTAGATTAACTATGACTTAGATTGTTAAACTTTATAAATCATATATACCTTTCAAAAACAATGACAGTTCAATTGATATGTGTTTAAGGAAATATCTTACTTGAACCGATCAAATATAACTGCTAAAACAACAACGTTAACAATTGAGGAGAATTGTTACTGCGTGGTAAATTCAATTCCTAATGGCAAATAACAGGATCGATTAAATTTTATATATAAATTCGTACGTTAAATTTTAAATTCAAATCAACCAACGAAAGTTAAATTCCGAACCTTGCAGCCACTGCTAACATATTGTCGCTTCCTCGTGCTGCTTGGATGCCCTACCATCCTGGGCTGTTACTATTTTTACTTACCTTATCACGAACCTAATTTTCGTAACAGATTCAACTGGTACTACAACTAAACAGTTCGGACGCGACAACTCGATGAGTCAGATTTTCTGACTAATTCAAATCATGATCATGATAGCACCGTTTTTGAATGATCGCTAAACGCAGTTAAACCACTTGCTTAGTCATCGATTATTTCACTCGAATAGCTACATTAATTTCTCGTAAATTTAGCTTCGAAACCATATCTTACAAAATAAACAAATATTCATAGTTGAATCATGCTTTGAATCACCTTAACAATTCTTACATATTTCTAACTTCGTAGTTTCCAAATTTGTATAATGCCATAAATAATCTTAACCGTTTTTTTGTTAGTTTTATAGCGAAATCATGAAAATGAGTTTACCATATTTATGATACAAATCGTAAACGTTACAACCTGTCTCGTAATGATTACACTAAAAATGGGATATTACGATCGGTATCATAGACTGTTCGATTTCAAAATTCTTCTGCGTTTGCGGATCTCGAGTGAAAATTTATAGTTCTTCCGAAAGTGCGATCGGAGCTCTTGAGCCAGGTTTGAGATCCTTAAGGTTCATCTCGTCCACTGACTGAGGCGCGAGTTTGAGTCGGTTGCCGTTGATTTTAATGTCGTTAACGGAATGCGAACGTCCGTGGCTTGCTAGCAACTTGGTGGCGCTGGCATTCGTGCTAGTACTGCCACCTGTGTTATTGGCGTTAGACTTTTTCGGACTAGGCTCGCGATTGGTCGCTGGTTTTGCATCCGAGTGACCAGTAGAATTTACATTAAGCTCCTGTATACCGGCAGCACAGCTGGGATTAGGAATCGACTTCGATCGGGCCTTTAATTTCGATTCTGAACTTGAAGAGTTAGGATTCGCGTTTGAAAACGCCGTTTCGTCTGGTGTTCGTGGTGTCTTCGAGCTCGGAGATGACGCCTCGTTCCGATTATTAACGCTTAATTGATTCGCTGATTGTGAACGGATTGCTTGATTTCCAAATTTATCACGCAGCGCCATCTGATAAGCGACCTCAAATGCTTGACCCAGTGTTAAAATCACTTCAGTTGCTTGATCCTAGAAAAATAAAATTTTCTTTAGTTGACTTAAAAAATGTTTGATTATTAAAATGATTTTAAAATTTAAAATTACCATCGTTGGTACACAAAACACATGACAGAAATGTGTTCGACTTGCGTGATCTTTGGTGATGTATGCAAAGTGGGTTAGGTCGTCAGCGTCTTGACAAGCACAATGAATATTCCGGATCTCGTGTTCGCAAATTGGTTCCTGAAAAAGTATTTGTGAATAAGAATGTTGCTTTAAAAATGCTGCGAAATTGTGGTTGCCTCGTTATCGAGTTAAACACACTTACGTTGTTAACTGTGTTCAAGAAGCGTACTCCTCGATAAGAAATAGATAAAATGATATCAGGCGTGACTCTTGGATCGCGATAGGTTTGCTTTAGCTTCTGTATCGACTTCTTAGTAGATTCTGTACCTCTTAATTCTTTCACCACCGTTGAACCCAAGTACTGTAAATAGAAAAAAAAAACATATTGAATCAGAATCATTATTAAGACAGCAATTTTAATTGCAACATTTCAAACTAATAAATACAATCAAATATAATTTACAATATATTTTTTCCACAACATGAATTTGAACTTTCCAACAACCAAAAAGTAACCAAATTTAAATTAAACTCACCAAATAATTAGTACCTTCATTTATAAAACTAAAGTTTCAAAAATTACCATCTTCATTGCAATATATAATAACCAATATATTATCTTTACTCACTAGAACATAATTAAATTTTGTTTTTCAACATTTAAACTTTATTCATTTGCATTATATTATTTTATTCACATTTTAAACTTTATTTATAGAATTTGTATTTTAATACTGAATTCTAAAATTATAATTTCTTGGTTTTATCATCGACATAATAAATATTCCGTAGAGAGCTTACATTGGCAACGTGAGTTACGAAGCCGGTGACTAGATCCTTGGGCTGATGCCTCCATTGTGTTTTGAGGGTGGATGGGACTCCGAACAGGAGTTCGGAGGGTGCTCTAATTTCGAGTTGTTCGGGGACAGAGTGCGTGCCATTATGGGCGCTAACTTTCTGCTGGGGCGGTTGAGGGGCTGGTCGATTTTTACGGTGCTTCAACGTGCCGGTGGTCGTCGCATTCGTGCCACTCACCACAACCGGGGCCGCGCCGTTGCTTGGAGATGTTTCCGGCAGCTTCTCTCGTATCTCCAGCTTCAACTGCTGGATATTCGTTTTCTACGGAAATAAGATAAGACGTACTTTAATTATATTTCAAGTACCAGTTTTATTACTGTTGAAAATAAAAAGAAAACAAAAGTCAGGTATATACGATTTTTTTATATCAATTTGTAATACGAGACAAGTGTGATGATTGTTCAACATTTCGTTTCCTTTTGTTTTGCAGCATGACAAATTTTGCGATCAACGACGGGAAAAAAGTGCACCGAACAATTGAAATGTCGCTAAGACTCAAAGAAAGAACTCGATAAATTAATTAAAGAGAGGTGAAAATGAAAAAAGGTCACGTAAAGAAGAGACGTGCAAACAAAAACGATTGAACACTTCGAGTGTCACGCCAACACAATACCGAGTCTCCAATTAGTTGAGCATTTACATTATGAAGTTCCGATCGAATAAAACTTCCGAACGAAGCAACTGCGGTGACGAGAGGAGTCGAGTGCATGTGAGCTTTGGAACAACAGAGCGTGTGAGTACGCTCTTCAGACGCGAGGAAAAAGCCTCGGGAAAATCGTTTATTGTCACTTACATCGGCACAACTTATTTCATACGAACATGCAAATTAAAAATAAAATATTTATTGAAAAGTTAGTAATATTTTTCAACTAAATTCAGCTCAATTTAAATCTTCATCGTATCAAAAATTGATAGATTCGCAATATTTATTATATTTTTTCAACTTTGCAAAATTACAACAAATTGTAATTTTGTAAGTTTATACATTTTTCATTTGTTTTTCAATTACTTTTACAATATTATTTTGTACTTTTAAAAACTTACCAGAGCATTAAGATCCTTATTAAGGTCTTCCAGGTTGGGTCCACCGCCGTTGCGAATTTGCTGCGTCCTCTGTGTCGGTCCATTGACTGAAGCTAAAATTCTTTTCCTGTGCGCTGGTTTTTGGATTTCCAACACCGCGGATAGTTCAATTTCCCAAACCCGTCGCACGCGATCCATGTCAGTGTAAAGGTGCTTTTTAAAGGTCTCTGCATAACCATCTAAATGAATACTTTTTAACCAGTCTTCCACCGAGAGAGTCTGACCGCTGGTGTCCTTGTTCACTCGGTTATTTAATAGAGCTGCTGCATCTAAGATAGTTGTCCTCGTCTCCTTGCTCGTGATACCCATATCTTTTAAATCAGAGTCGTCGATAATTCCGTTCTGGAATGCAAAAGTTATTTAATTAAAACGAAGAAGTCATTTACGTTTAACATTTTTTTCATTATCATTTTTTAATTATTATCTTTCCATTACTATTTTTATTGCAAAAAAGATGATAATTTCCAAAATAAAATTCATAATTTTTCAAAAGTGATAAATATTTTGAAGATTTTTCATTTTAATCATTTAGTATGCTTTTTTTTTATTTATTTAATTCATATGAATATTTTTTCAATGTAATTCAGTTCTGTTTTGTTCTTAGTATGCAATTAGAATTTTCTATGCAAATTTTTACTTACAATAAACTCCACATCGTCGAACCCATAATCGATGAATGAAGACTCGTAATTTGCTAAGTTGAAACTGTTCAGCCATTGGCCTACTAAGGTTGTAACAACAGGACTACTATTTATGTCTGTATTCAAACCTGCAACATTGAAACCCGTCGACCCAATGAAAAAACCTTTCACCTTAGAATTGTATTCCCGCAATTTTCTGATTAACATTCTGACGCAATATTTCGATTGAATGAATTGCAGCAAGATCGCGTAGGTCGTCCCTCGACGCAACAAATGTGAAAGTGTTAATTCGAAGTTACCAATAGCTCGTCTTCGTTCCGCGGGTCTCGGGAGATAAACGATCTCAGAATAAACGACACACACGCGGCGTGCGAAAAAAAGCATTTTTTCAACGCGCAAAAGTAATCGTTCGAGTGTCTTTTTGTTAATTCGAAAGTTCGCAATGACACACCTAGTCAAGTGCGGGCGCATAAGTACTTTCGGCCAATTTTCGTTTGACATGTGAAAACGTGACGTGTTATTATTTATATCACACATTCATTTTTAATTGCGCTAAATTTGATCAACTTTATTACTTCAAAAGGAAAGTGACAAATATTTCCAGTGGATTATTCATTGAAATTCAAATTCCATCACTTCAACTTTGAAAGCATATTTTCAACAAATTAGAAACTGTGTTTATTAAATTTATAGAACATCTTTTAGTTCATTTTTCAAAGGCATAAAATGAAATTACTTATTGAAACAAATTAATTTAAAGTTTCCATCCATTTTTATGGAATTGTTTAATTTGAATTTCAATGTTTATTTGTTCAAATGTAAATGTTAGTTTAAGATAATTGGAAAAATCACCTAATCTTGTTTGGAACTCTTTCTCGAACTCTGTAACGAGCATAGACTCACGTACGAGTCCAGTACCAAAAGAAGAGATGATTTCCGATATTTTCGCCCACTCTTCTTGCTCGTCGAATGGGCTCATGATGCTAAGAGACTTTTCATCCCTGTCACGCTCCCGCTCCGTCAATCGGAACGGGACGTTGCCGTCTTCTAGGCGATCTCCCCCACCGTCGGTACCGGTGCCCATTCCTCCGGCTGACGGTGGGTATACGTGTCGCAATCTTCGCAAAGTTCGCGGCCTTTCGGCCGACACTGACCCCTTCAATAAACCTGTAAAGAGATAATAATCGTACGTTACTTCATGTTCAAACTTGATTCTCGTATAAATGTCAGTAAAAAACCATAATGTAGCGTGAGATACAAAAAACCTTAACGCAAACGCATTACAGTATATAATTAACAAAGTTGAATCCCATCTGAATTGGAATTTAAATGTAAATTCAATTACTAGAATTCAAAAAACAGCATTTTGCCGCCTCATTTGCGCGGCAAATTCAAATTTGAATTTGAAGAAATAATCTTAATGTGATCTTGACGTTGACATTGTGTTAACGATAAGCTGCCAAAACTGCCAATTAAGATATACCGCAACTCGTATCTACAAAATGATCCAATCACGGGCGGACATGATTTTGCAAAATTATTCTGCCGATAGATCGATGCAGATTTGCGTACTGATGATTCGTCGACTTTGCATAATGAAATCATCGATGAGATAAACAGCGACACATTCGCGTGATAGCGAGCCCGATTTGAAAATGAAATTTGTGCCTATGCGTCCACAACTGTTGTACACACGTCATCGGGCTTTCCGTGCCGGCCGCAGGAAATTTAAACAGATACCATCCAGCATCCACGACGTTCGAATAACCATAATGGATACGCCCTGCAAGCGAATACTATCGCAGATACGATGCATATTCAGCGCGGAATCGTTATTGTCTGACTCTATGCGGGTTTACATTCACGTCGCTGACGGATCTGTAATTTCATCAGAAATATGCCGAGTCATTACGTTGCTTTGGATTCATCGTGAATAGCAAAAGGTTTAGACTAATAGAAATCTGCCCGAAAAGACTCTTTGTGGTCAAATATTTGGGATAAGAGGAATGACTGATGTAATTACGTTATGTTTTGTTGAAACAAACCTTCAACTTTTCTAACGCCTTTTATAGATTGTTATCCGTTTTTTAAGACTATTGTTTACTAAAAAATGTACATCTCAAAATCATGTGATAAGAATTACATGTAATATATATTTTTGAAAATGTATAACATTAATAATGATAATAAAAATATTAAAATATTTCAATATATTTAAAATACTTATTTGTTATTAAAAGATTAAAAGATTTAGCAGATATTTTTGTTCTTGAAGGTCAAATAATTGTTGTTTTGCTTGAAAAAGAAACAGTTACTTATTCATTGCTTCTGGAACTAATCATATTTAACTCCTTTTATTAAGCTTGTTTAAAAATACACTTTTACAGAGAAATTGTTTTATTTTCAATAGTCTACCATTTCAAAGATCAAACTTTGAAACGATGTAAAGAAATATTTAGTTATTTGTTCAACATTATTTTTTATTGTGATTAAGTATATTCTTGATAATAATAACAATGATATAAAATAGCAATACAATGGAAAAAGTATATGCAGAGGTATGAAAAGTATCTTGAAGTATAAATAAACTGATGTGAATTGTATTCGAAATTGGAAGTATATTTGCCGAATTGCATTAAATGCAGTTTTATCTAGAATAAACTTAATAAACTAATAGTTCAATTTATGAAGTGTTTGAATTTATCCTTTCAGATGGGAATTAAGTAAATCTTTCATCGAAAAATGTCTTTCTTACAGTTACCTTCGAAATACTAGTTATTTGTAATCATTATAAGAAATATCTCCTATTTAATTTAGTTAAGTAAACTTAATGAGATAAAAAAAAAGTAAAAAATAATACATTTTTAAAGCCTTAAAATTTCAAATTAAAAAGAAAACAAAAAGAATTATATTGTATTAAAAATCAAATGCCATTTCATTTAATTATTTCATAAATCATCAAATTATTAATTCTGTTTCAAATCGCACCAGAAATTGATCAAATCATAGAACTCTTTCTTTACTACTTTCATCTAGTTTCTCACATTTTGAAAAAACCAAAATTTAAAGGAATCCCAAATTTAAACACTTTATCATGAAATTTACATAAGAATGCTAAAACTGCATTGAACGAGTTCCACTTAATCAATTAATATTAATTCTATACTGAATCAATAGGTATTTATTATCATAACCTTGAAATTTCGTATTCAATGTACATCTAAATATTTTAGTATGCGAAAATGAGGTGATCGAACCAATTAAACACTTTAATAAAATCCACAAATCATTCAACTGTTTATTTAATTTGCTAGCCAGATCCGTCAATAAATAGTTAACAATGATGAAAAGATCCGTTTTTGGTCGTAACAGTATTATGACATCTTTTAAAGACTCAGTTTGATCATAACTTAGAACTATTCTTCGAACTTGGTATGAAATTTATTAAAATTATAAAAAAATTTGCATTTTCACAAATGCAGTTTGTACAACTTTTCTAACCCAACAAGATTTTTTTTTAAGTATTGGCAGCGAGCTTGTTCACTCTAAATCATAACCTAGCAAGATATTTTTCAAAAAATAACTGACCAATTGCACACATGCGTTGTTTATATAATTCAAAGTAAGTTGAATTAAAATTTAAAGATTACTTATTCTGTCATCTCAGAAAAATTTTTTCTAGTATAATTATAAAAACTTGTTTCGGATATAGAATGAAAATGTAGAAATAGAGAATAAAGAAGCAAAAATACGAGGCTGAATTTGATTAACTTTCACTGATTAATTTCACAATTAAAAGCGCGCGAAAGTTGAACTTGTATTAATATCTTCCACTTAGCTCGAAATCTTTGCTGAGAATCAGATATATATCATTAAAAATCAGATGACTTTGAAAAGCAATTTTAATACTAAGAAATTTGATCAATTTATCACTTCTGTAACTAAAGCTGTTTTGTTATTTATAAATTCCTAACAATCTTACGAGGTTTTTATAATTTTTTTAGTCGATTAAAATAAAAAATTCTCTCTAAAATAAATTAATATAAAAAATCAATCTTAAATCATGTAATCAAAATACATAAATGTATGTAAAACATCCTTAACCATTAAAACCAGTAAATAAAAACCTAAATTAATTGAAAATTTAAGTATTTTATGCAATAAATGATTTTTTTTGCATATAATTTATTTCCAACTAATCTTTCGTACTAAAAAATATTCTTCTCCAGGTACCGAAATCAAAACTCTCGGTCTACACCATCTCTAGCCACTTTATTCACGCCGAAAAGAAAACATTTCCGGTTCCTTCCACGCCAAAAGGTGAGATACACAAACGTCAAAGCTGGAAAGGATCTTTCCTAACGACATTCCCACAAAGAGCCACCTGTGACGTCGAAACTGCGTAATTAAAACTAAAATGAACTCCGTCCCGACAAACAAAGGCAGAGACCCGTCTCATAACGTTAAGAAGAACCAGGAAGGTAGATCTGTTGGGGGTGGTGTGGGGGGGGGGGAAGAGGTTTAAGGTATATTGACAAAACAGGTCAAGTCCGTTTGTCATTACGCGGATTCGCGAAGCGTTATCTCTTCCCAAGAGCGTACAACACCCTCCCCCCCTCCTCCCATTTAATTTAAAGAAAAAGTCCCGCAGAAGAAACAGCCACCTCGTTCGCACAATGGCGCGCGAGTGCGTAAACATAATCCGCCGAGCTTTCAGAGACAATTCGCCTTTCTTTGAGTGAGGTGCAGTCGCGATGAAGCTCCGTCATGCGATTTTCGTAAATGAGAATCCGAGATTGGGAGATGGGGCGGGTGGAGAGAAGGTGTGAAAACACTGAAAAGGTGTACATAAGTAGTGGCCACGACAGTTCCTCAGGGGTAAAGCAGAGCCACCTGTACTCGCGTAATGAAAAGCTCATAAAAATACTAAGAAAAGAGGTGGAGGGGTCGCAGGGGGAACAGTGGGGGAAGCGTAATTTTAATTAAAGCGACCCAACGCAGGAGAGCGTCGCTGACTGACGCCCTCGTTGCTTTTGGTCGCGACCCCATATCAGTGCGCCTTATTCGTACCACTTATTCACGTTATTATAAGCAAGCAGTCATTCAAGTCGTCCCTATACACGCATTACGTAAATACTTTGCGGCTTTTGTTTCGCTCGTCGAGTGTCAGCCGGGAATCAAGAGACGTGCACAATCGCGGCCGCGCATTTAATTGAATATACACTGTTTTTATGTAATACCATAAAAGGCTAAAGCATCGCGCAAACCACGTGGCGCCCCCTTATGGCATAATGCGAGTCATCCTGTGAATGTTTCAATCAGTAGATGGCGCTTGACGTTTTTATAATGTTTCTTCGGGTAATGTAAGAAGGGGAAAAACCTAATTGTGGTTTCTAAAAAATTACGACGACTTATATTCGAAAATGGCCAATTCTTTATATATGAGATCGTGATTTCATTTATGAGACCATTATCATTAGGTTTTTGATATGCACTGATCAGAATATAAGAGTGTTATGTTATATGTAGTACGTGTAATAAATTAATAGTTGGTATTATTCATGGTAATTAGATTGTAATAGCGTTAATTTATAATATTAACACTTTTATATAATCGAAATTCATACTATAGGAAGTAACTTATTAAGCAGCTTTGCTTATCTCATTAGTTCTATTAAATGAATTCGTTAATTTTATCAAATGTAATGAATATGATACAATCTTTTGAATTCTGAATTCATTATCTCATTATATATGGATAATACATAAATATGCATTTATAAAAATATGTTTGAAATTAAAATTAAAATATCAAATACATAACATTTTTTCACTATTTTTCCGGTACAAT
>JABFQD010002861.1:0-14323 GCA_022817045.1 Psix sp. ZL-2020 | reverse complement strand
TGGGAATAATAATTTCAAAGAATAAGATGATATTCATATTAATAAAAACTTAATTAATACAGAAATGCAACTTACTTAGAAGGAGGAGTGTTATTTATATCCGGAAGAATATTAGTCGTTGATTTATTGAAAAATAGGGTACCTCTGAGTTTAGTTACTGGAATCGTGGTTTATAGAGCACATAATATACTTAATTCCTATCAGGAAGCTTTTGCTATTCGTTTATATAGACAGCAAAATAAGGTTTGTTCTTTAATATATTTTTAAAGAAGTACACTAGTTTAGTAAATTAAAACTGGTAATAATTGTTTCAAAATTTGAATGATGAAAGATAATTAATTATGATTTTTATTTGGTCCCAAAAACAATAAAGATCAAGCCGATGCTGAGAAATGAAATACCAAAAGTAAACAAATTAGCATTAGTTTTAAGCCATTTTTAATAATAATAATTCTGAAATTATATATGATTATTATTATTTATTAATATGAATTGAAAGTCAAATTTTGTTTTGAGTTGCATTTTTACTCAACTATTAAATTATTCATTTTCATTTTTTATACAATGTTTTGTTTATGTTAAAATAAATGTCAAAAATATCAATTTTACAATTTCAATTTAGAAAATTAATAAGTCCACTGTGTATATTTTACAATATCATAGTTACCAATACAAAGCATTTTTAATTTGGATACCAAAAATATACGGCACTGCACTAGTGTTCTTCCTCAAAATGAATATATAACAAGTAAAATAGTTATTTTTATTTTAAAACTACAGAAAGGAAATAATCGAACGTCATTTATTGTAGACTGGATTTATTAAAGCTTTTTCTAACTCAGCTTTAGCTTTTATGTCCGGATTCGCACAAGTGGAAAGAGTAATGAGAACATTATTCGTGAAAAAATTGTTTCTGTGGCCGAGGTTTCATTCGATTGTCAATAACTGTTTGTCTCAACGCAAAGTAAGTTGTGTTAACATTGAACAATTAAGAAATCAAGTTAATCGACTATCTAATACAAAAAATAAATAATATTTTATGCGCAGCCAGAAGTGATTGAATTGCACGCAAAACTTACACCGAAGATGATTAAAATACAAACAGCTTTACTTGATGTCATCAACGTTCTTGTGAAAGATTTAAAAAAATTAAATAAAACCGTGAGTTACTTTCGAATGTCTGACATTTTTATTTTGCTGTACTTTTTTGCAATTCTTCACTGTATATTTTTTTAGCTTGACTTGGAAGACTTGACAGTGGAAAATGTAATTGCGAAAAAGTTTCATAAACATTTACAGCACCAGTTGGATCCAGTATGGGACCAACTGAGTTTCAAAACTAAGCAATTAATTGCGGATATGAAAACTCTACGATTCATGTTGACGTGAGTTCATTGTTTCAAATATTTCTACTGTAAATGATATTGTTGTTTTGCTCTACAACTGTTTGTACATCGTTATTAGGTCCTTAACGAATCAAGATGCCGTGACATTTTTTTCCAAACTGAATAATTTGCGTACCGTGGAATATGCCATGAAAAGCAGTGGTTGGATGATGTTAGACATTGTAGATGACATTTTCAAACACGCGCGATCTCGAATTTGGAGCGATAATAATGGTAAAAATAACGATGGGAATATTTGTTATTTTATTATAATTTCTTTAATATTGAGTATTAAATACTTTGAATGTTCAATTATTTGAGAAATATAAGGTTTAATAATAAATATGTTAATTTTTTACAGAAGTTAATCCAGAACCAAATCCAAAATGGACTGCTTTATTTGAAATTTTGACAGAAATACATCGCAACTTCAGCAAAGATGTGGATCCTGAAAAAACACAAAAAGTTCTTATTTTAACTCAGGATAGCGGTACTTGCAACCAGTTGAAAAACATATTAACTTTGGGAAGTGAACAATTTTTGAAACAAGAAGTTGCAAAAAAATTAAATAACCAAAGCACTGTTAAAAACATTCTAGAAACAAAGTAAGTATTCATTGTTTAATACAATTCTTCAATCAATCATATTTTTTTCAGCGATTTCAAGCTCGACCTTGAAATCACTTTATGAACATCTGTTAGAAAATTGCGTCGTTATAAATTATTAATGAAACGATATTTTGCATTGTTTTTCACAACATGATAGAAAAATCGTTTCAATTTCAAAATCATCACGTTTTTTATCTGATCTGAATTTGACTTATTTTTTAGTACTCTGAAAAATGGCGCAGACAGTATTGATTCAGAAGAAAAGCATGATTTATCTGAAATTCAGGCTGAAGAAGACAGTTACATTTTAACACTTTCACAGCAAGTACCAAACGAGGACAATAACGAAGAAACTTTAACTCCCGTGTATCAAAATTATTTCGAGGATTGTTCGCAGGTAAAATATTAATTTTGATTCAATTAAATCTTTGCGTTATTTTCGACGAAAGATAAATAAAACAAGAGAACTAGCTGAAATCTAATATTAGCGTTTACAAAAAGCGCAGTTTAAAACAAGTGTCTCAAAGATTAACAGTGACCGAAAGGGTCGTAATTACCTCGATTAACTCCATATTGAGCAACAAAGAGAAAGATTAAGCTGTTAACGAGTGTGACATTTGAAGTGTGAGTGAAGGATAAATCTTTCATAGATCGTCAAACTATTATAAATCATTATTACCGCCAATAACGAACATAACAAATTTATTTTCATTGAAAAAGCAAAATTATACTGTTTCAATTAAAATAAAAACGATCAAACATTCAGATGGAAAATTTGGATCTGACAACGATCGCAACTTGTGCTCCGATATTGGTCATTCAATCGCTGAAAAAAAATGGCGATCCTATGTCACTGCAACGAACTTTAAACGAATTGAAGCCAAAATATATCATTATGTACGTCGCTGATATTTCTGCTGTGAGACAACTTGAGGTAAATGTGATAATATTGATCAAAATTCTGTTTTGCACTTGACTACATTTTGTTTTCAAAAATACAGGTTTATCAAAACAACAACCCCTCGACTGAACTGAAGATATATTTTTTAATCTACGGAGGATCTGTGGAAGAACAAGCTTACTTAACATCTCTACGTCAGGAGAAAGAAGCGTTTGACCTATTGATCAACACAAAATCGGTACATTTAATTTTCTAAAATATTCCAATATTCCTCCCATGAAAATCGTTATAAAAACTTCTTTATAAAAACTTTCAGACGATGGTTATTCCAGTCGAGCAAGATGGGAAGACCGATTTTCCATTGCGGGATTCTGGATCTTCGGACGATCCTCAAAGTACGCGTAAGGGAGATGTTCAGGAAATCGTCGTACCAAAAGTCATTGTTGATATGAGAGAATTTCGGAGCGAACTGCCATCTTTATTGCACAAGCGTGGTATAGACATAGAGCCTGTTACTCTTATTGTACGTATCTGAATTTGCATAATAATTCCTTGAATAATATTTCGAAGAACTTTTCAGCTCTTTATGATTTCGATTGTTTTAGATCGGAGACTACATATTATCTCCGGAGATTTGTGTGGAGCGAAAAAGTATCGCCGATTTGATTGGATCATTAAATTCTGGCAGACTTTACAATCAAGCTGTGGCTATGACTCGATATTACGCTAAACCGATGTTACTCATCGAGTTTGATGAAAATAAACCATTCAGTCTACAGGTTTTTGTTCAATAATCATTTTATACTGTCATTTCCATTGTCTTACTTGTAATAATACTGGACTGAGTTGTTTGTAAATGTAATATTCCAGGGTAACTATTATATTAGTAAAGATATGAGGAGTTTGGATGTCACAGCGAAATTGCAGCTGCTGACAATGCATTTTCCAAATTTAAGAATAGTTTGGTCGCCAAGTCCAAACGCGACTGCTCAATTATTCGAAGAGTTGAAGGTAAACAAATGAACACTTTTTTCATTGCGTGGAGAAGATGTGAATATTTTTGCAATCATTTTTCAGCAAGGACGAAATCAACCAGACGGAGCTGCGTGTGCTCAAATTGGAACTTCGGAAGAATCGGATGATAAACAAGTTTCGAATGAAAAGTATAATAGTGTTATTCAAGATTTTGTCATAAAGTTGCCTGGGGTTCATTCCAAAAATTTGAAAGTTATTCTTGAAAAAGGAGTTTCGCTAGACCATCTTATGAAAATGAGTCAAGTACGTTATTTTTTATCACTTTCATTTCGATCAGCAGGGTTTATTTGTTGGAATTAAATTCACGGATAAGTTCTGGTACTGAAATAGAAAAACTGTATCAAATCTGGAACTTTTTATGCATAAAATATATACTCCCATTCTGAAAAATGGGATTTATATCATTTATAATAAAGACAAAAATGATAAAAAATTTAATTCAATTTAATAAAAATCACTTTACAGGATCTCACGAATTGAATAAATTGTTAAATGAAAAAAGACCATTTCTCATGTTGAATAAAAAAACCTTGTTATTTCTTTATTGGGAAAATAATATTTTCAGTGGGTCTCGACAAAAACCATCTCCTAAAGTGAAATTAACGTTTATGGGTTAAGCAAAGATAGCTTCTGTGTATATATTTGTACTCTCAAAGAGTTTGATTATATTCACTTTTATTGATTATATTTGAGGAATAAGATTAATTCAGATTTTGAAATTTCACAGGATGAATTAACTACTCTTTTGGGAAATAAAAATGATTCGCAGTCATTATATCATGCATTACATAATAAATTAAAAGTCACTCAAGATTCAGGGTCAAATGCTCCAGGGAGGACATTTTCTAAATCGAAACAAAGGAAGCCTTTTTTCAAAAGTAAAATGAACAAGTAATTTGTCTGTGAATATTGTAAAATATATGTATGCTGTATATAACATCGAAATAAAAAGTTGTTTAATAAGATTCGTTATACATTTCTATAAATAATTTTTTCAATAAACACCATTCAAGTTACTGCAATGACAATTATAAATAAAAAACTATAACAAAGTACATTTTAGTTGCTCCAAAAAAACTTGTCTATAATTTTTGACTGTTGTCGAAATATAATAATGGCTCAATAATTTCATGTACAAATTACCAGGTCACTGAGTTAGATTGCATGTCATGTCATTCTATACAGATGTTAAAAAAGTACTGCTCATAAATTCAATACTCTATTATTCCAAATATAATAAGTTTGTTTACGTAACGATAATTTTATGTAGAGCCAAATCGAACGATTTATCAAATGCAATGAAAACGTGGTTGAAAAATGTGCAATGAAATAAATTAAATAAATAAATAAACAAATAAATAAATGAATAAATAATTATAGAATTGAAAGAACAATACAAGATATTTGTATAAAACCATAAATTTCTAAAGTAATACAAAATAAATGGCATATTTATTATTTGTATGAAAAATAAAGTTAATCTAAACATTTGAACAGTTAATTTAGCAGTGATTTGGGTGGCGAAGGGTGACGCATGTTTGTGGATGTTGGAAGCACGCGACACACGTCAGTATCGCGGGGGTTCGATGCAGGACTGACTCTTATAGCGCAATAATTGGAATGAGTGCGCGTGCTCCTAGCCATTGGGGAGAAGAGCAGCTTACTATTTCGGTAACCTCGTTGGCTGTCTTTCCAGTTGGAAGTCGGCTCTGGAGTAAAGCGCGTGAGCGCGTCGATACGCATAAAAACGCAAACTATCTGATTTGCTATCGGAGAACTGAGCCAGAGCTTCGGTTGACGTGTGACGTGCCCTAATTCGTATACATGGGTCCGCAATTAAATGCACCTATCGACATTCACACCGAGTACAATACTAGTCTGCAAAATCTCAAATCCATCAAGTTTAAGTAATACTCAACATCGACTGCGGATGACCTGGAAGCTTTTTGGAAACAAAACGAAACAGTATTTGCATTAGAGTACTTCAACGACTAACACAAACATATATACATATATATGTATAAATAAATATATACATTATACAACACTTCAATTCGAGATCTATAAATTAGATGCATAGTAAGAGAGTACCAAGTTCTGGAAGATATTGAAAGATTCAGTAAATGTGTAAAGCTCCTTAAACCTTCTTCCACTTCGGGACACCGTAGCCTGGATCAGTGCCATTGGTTCTGCTTATTTTTGTAGTTCTAGTTCTCCCTGAAGGAGCGAGTGTTCTCTAAGGATACGGATATTGTGAATACAGCACTATATTTTTGAACCAGTATTACCAGAGCAATTAGAGTCGATAAATTTTGCTAAGGAGAGATACTCCCGTGGGAGGATGGTGATGAAATCAGAAGCACCTAGGAATGGACATGAGCTGGCACCCTTGAACGAGGACCGGCCTATTCGGGGCCAGAACGTCACTATCTCTGTTCCTAACTGCCAAACTAGCACCCAGCTACCTCAGGACAACAAACAGAACAGGGCAGAATGGAGCGGCAAGATGCAGTTTTTCCTCAGCATTATCGGATACAGTGTCGGACTCGGCAATATTTGGAGGTTCCCCTACTTCTGCCAACAAAATGGAGGAGGTTCGTGGCCAGTTTTTTTCACCCCACGTGTGTCTTTCCATCCAGCTTGACTTTCATTTTGGTTTTTCACCAATTTTCACACTCGTGCATTTTCATCAAATTGCCTTTCATCAAATTATTGCTTACAAAATTGATTGCATACGTTTAGATTTTGCTAACTTTCGCCGCTAGATCTCGTGGCGATCGCTGTACGAAATACAATGTTTATTTTTCGAAAGTTGTTTTCATTTTTCAAAAATGCTCGTTTGAGAAAAAGTTTTATTTTTACTTTGTATTTTATTGTATGAAACGTGATTTTCTATTTGTA
Organism: Psix sp. ZL-2020; assembly: GCA_022817045.1. NCBI lineage: Eukaryota > Metazoa > Arthropoda > Insecta > Hymenoptera > Scelionidae > Psix > Psix sp. ZL-2020. The sequence continues at coordinate 7,493 of JABFQD010002861.1, read as the reverse complement.
TGTTTTTTACTGTTTTGTTGTAAATGTACAAACTCAATGTAATAAGGTGTAATTTTTCTTAATTTATTTGTTAATGTAATTTGATTTTCATATTACTTTTTATACGGTAATATTATTCGGTTTTATGTATAATATATATGAAATAAAATATAATATATATGTATTAGGATGATTACGCTAAAATTGTAATATTGGGGAAAATGTCTATTGGGTTATTTTATCAAACGATAAGTCGTATTAGGGAAATCCGGTAAAAAATGGTCAAACAACATGATTTGAATTTAGAGCAATTATTATATTCCAATATATATTCTAGGCATGAGCAATCAATAATTATTTCCTCAAAATAATGTGTGCGTTGTAAGAGATTAAGGTGATATGTTTGTTATATAAGTGCAAAGAAGATAGAGATAACAGGGAATCCATCAGTGTGAGAGACAGCGGAATCTGGTGTCATAAGGAGCTTTCATACTGAACAAATGTTAACTAAATTAATTAAAAATGTTCTATATTGATAAAAGTAACCAACTTAATGTACACAACTATTCAATATTTTCTAGTTAATATTGCGAACATTTTAGTTTTGTTGACATAGGGTAGAAAAGTCGTAGATAAAATTATAAATACATCTATTAAAAATGCCATGCAGCTGATACAATAAAACTTTTGAAGTGTCTTCGATCTTTTGCCGCAGTGTTATCAACATAATGAAAAAAAATAACTTTAATTTTTTAGATTTTCATTTGAAAAATATCGAAAATTAAAAGAACGTAAATTTCAAGATTGAACTGATGTTGGAATGTTTTCTTTATACGTTTCAAAATTATTTTCATCCATAAAAGAATGTCAAATTTTATGATAGAAATAAATTATATTATTATACTTATGATAATCAGATAAGAAAAACCTCAATCGGCTTCCGTTTAGAGTGCAGCGTTTTAAATCAGATTTATTTTACCGCGACACCTTAGAATAGTAAACCATCTCGAGATTACATTTCGAGAAAAGCAAATTCACTGTAATTCGCTTGAGTTTAATAATATTAAACGATTATTTATTATTTCATTTAGCTGTCGCATTGAATTAATTTAATTTGTTTCTGAAACAATTTTTAATAACAAAATCACATTCAAAAGAAACGTTTCGTTACACCTAACCTCAAATTAAGGTTATGTAACTTTTATTTTAAATCGTACAAAGTAAAGGTTGCCTTAAGGATTAATTGATCATCGTAAATGTACGATTTTAACTATATTTACGTCTTCGCAATACACATGTAACAACCGATGTAATTGTTACAATATTTGTAATCTTGATTATTTGTTGTCTTTAGTGAATATCAATTATTGAATACTGGAATGTTTTATTCATTAACCTAAATTATACAACAACTTTACAACAATGTTGTAACGAGGAATCAAAATCACCTCAATATTGATTACATTTTTGCGTCCCTGTAGGGATGAAATGAAATTGCATTTATTATTAGACAAGTTTACGAAATCACAAAATCTCGTGACTCCAAACGCATACAATTGGTTGATATTAAAGCATATTATATATGTATATATTCTTACATCACGCTTAAATCAATAATACGTATAACCATAAGTGAATTAAGAAGATTTTCTTTTCTTGTAATATTAAGTTTATGACAAAACAAAAAGTAAAACGAAATGTCGACTGTCTTTCTCTTTCCGAGCACCTTTGTTTTCATTTGATAATCGATGGCAAACGTAACGATTTTTTTTCTTTTATTACCATTGCACTAATGAATTTTCGACACGCGAAATAGGAGAATTGGAGTATTTATAACTATGAGTATATTTGTACCAAAGCTAACCGGGCATTGTTTGAACTCATGCTTGTCCTTAATTATTGTTCAATTAGTTATGACAGAGGGCGCTTTCAAAAAATTACAATGTCGTTAGTGGATTTGCTTTTTGAATACATGATTCATTATGACTCGATGAAATTTAAACGTTTTGTTTGTTGATCAATGTTTGTGTGCAGCTTTGAAGAAGAATGCATTTCAGAACTGTAACCTATTTCAGGGCAAAATATGGCCAAATTGAAGCCAAATGATGCTTTGTAAAATCGAGATTCTTTTAATAAAAATAAATCTTTTCTGTTACGAACGTAAATTGATGTTATTTATAGCTAGACGAATTGGTGCTCGGAGGAAACTAAATTTCAATAAGAAATTATTTCTACAAGTACTGCATTATTAGAAATGGAAAGATATTTTAAAGTTTTGTCGAGAAATAATGTAATGTATAAATGAAGATAATAAAATGTCTGGAATAATAAAACAAAAACAATCGTAAATTTCGACAAACAATAACAAAGAAAGGTCATAATAAATAAATAATAAATAATAAATAGTTTAAAATATTTCTTAAATAATGTAACTAACACAACTTACATTAAATTACCGATGTAATAACATCTTTTATGCAGTAATAAAAATCTTTGAATAATGATTTTTATTTATTATTTATAATAAACTTATCAAGTATTATTTATTTACAGCACACATTTCACAATTTAATAATTAACTAATAAAACGAATAATTTCTTTATATGCTCATTGTAATGCATTGTAATTTATGATTCGATTGAAATTTCTTTGCGCGGGATATTTTGAATTGATATGCAGCGAATTACACTAATTCCATTTTTTGACAAACATAGTTATTTTGAATGTCGTTTTGATAAACAGCCAATCACAAAATGAGCCTCTTATCTTGAACAACAATTCATTAAGTTTATTACGTTCACATTCTAATCCTACAATTTCAATCTTTATTTTTAGGAACTGTTTTTTTATTAAGGAATTTAAATTGTTTTCAGTCAAAATTAATCAGCTTCTTTTTGCAATGCACTTATTATGATATTTTACATTATTGAATATGTGCAAAAATACATTGATTTCTTGAAAAAAAGAAATTTTTGTTTTTTCGGTACTGTTCCCTTAAGGTGATATAACAACCACATGAGTGCAAAAAAGATAGCAATAACGCAGCTCACATAAGTGGGAGAGAGATGAAATGAGCTCGACTGACTTTTTCAAGTAGAGTATTTCATTTTTGCTGTAGATTGTGACTTGTTCATAACAATGTTTAAATCTTATGGGAGTTGTAAACGAATGAAATAGCTTCTTTTGGTATGAGCTTTTTTACGAAGTTTTTTATATAGTACATATACAGTGTTGCATACTACGTAATTGGTTACAACACCTTAAGAATCCCAACGTGTTAAATCTGACGATATAACAGTATAAGCAATCAAATTTCATTAGTTTTTACTGGTCAATCTTTAAATAAACTTTGATTTTATTGGAAAATGGAGAATGTTTCTATCTCGTGTTTACTAAATGAGATATACACATGAACATAAAGAATACACATAAAGAATGAAAAACCAAAATGTGTTTTTTATTCTTTCTATACATAGAACAATAATAAAAGTCAAAAATAAAAAATGTTGCAACAGAAATTAGATTTTTATTTTATATTTCAACGAAAACTATTGTGTCATATTTCATTTTTTATCTTAATTTTTCAATTAACACACTTTAATAATGAAAATGTTTTTAATTTTTTCAATATTTTAATTTCAAGTAACTTTAAATTACCCTTTATTTGTCTTTTTTTAAAATTATTCCGCTTCATTTGTTCTGTTACTATTCTTAGGTTATCTCGTTTTTCTCAACTGCAATTATTGACCTATTTTGTTGACATTGCTGAATTGGGAAAAATCATCTCAAGAAATTCGACTCATGACTGATGACTTATTCGTTTGAGTAGTAACGAAATTCATCCACTGATAAAAAGAAGGAACGTCATATTTACGTAACGTCAGAATTGATTGTAAACTTTGATTTTGGGGTAAAAAATAATTTCATATGAAAATGAAAATAATTGTAAAGTAATAAAAATGTTCATTTTGTTACCAATTGCTGCTTGATTTTTCAATATGAACTCATATTGTTTCTCAATATGAGTAGCATAGAGCGAATCTTGAATTCTAAATGGAAATTTCCACTGGTTGAGGACAACGCATCGATCGATTTTCTACAAGACGAGCGTGTGGCTGTAAACGGTGATTGTGTCAATATCAAATAGTTTCCCCCTAAAGAATTTCATTAAAATTAAACTTACAGTATAGCAGTTCATAAATATACAAATTATGTTAAGAGTTGAAGATCGGAATTAAACCACTGAAGGTGTTGACTCGTCAACGAAGTTGAGATTAATATTGGTGGAAAGCTATAATTAGCATGTAAAATAAATTATTATGGGATCATGCATTCTGTATCATTTCAGAATTATTCATCGAATACAGTTCATAAAAAAAGTGTTTATGAAACTGTACTGAACTTTATAAATAAATTATAAATATCATACATAATAGTAGTCAACAATTTTCATTTTATTTCTAGTTTTGAAGTTATAATATTAAAAATAATTTTATGGACGAAAGTATTTGGAAATTGAGAAATACATTTTTAAAAAATCAATAATTAATGAATATGTCATTTTTTAAATTGCAATAGGATTATAATTGTTTTAGAAATAATTATTGAATCGATATGAATTTAATGAAATATTTCTTAAAAGTATCATAATAATAATAATAATGATAATGTTTAATTATAAATATATAATCATACAAAAAACGAAAGCAAAACACCATAATGAATAATAAATATATTTGATAGTAAACAAACAAATATACAAATATAATAAATGTAATCATTTCATTATAAATAAATACACAATATTAACATTGTTTTTATTTCATTTTTATTTCGTTAACATTTTTAATGGCGCTAAGATAAGCAGGATAATAGAGCGATAAGAAAGATGATGAAAAAGACGTCGCCAACTATCATCATCAGGTGTTACGCTGGCATATTTAATAAATCTTTTACTGAAATTCATTTTCTCATCTAAATTTTCCAATACAGCTATAAAAACTAAATTTTTGAAACTCAATTTTCCAGTATTCCCTTTAATAAATGGCAATATTTGTATTTTATAATTTCCGAAAACAACAGTAACTTCTGGTTTATTTAAAATGTTACAGTGACAATATTGTTATTCGATTCAATTGGTGTCAAAATCAAATCAATAAATGATCAAATTTGTTATTCGAGTATGTTAACGTTTAGTTTGCACGAGCTAAACGTCAAAACATACCTTGTTTAATGGACAAGGAATGTCGCGCATGCGCAGTGTGATAATTCGGTTCCCATGGTTAAGGTTCTTGTTTGTAATTATTGAAGTTATTTTAAAAATGGAATATTTTCAATTGATTGTTTTTTATATTTTGTATTATTTTCATTTTATTTTGTTTCATTAAAACTGTTTGAAATAACTAAGTTTCATCTTGTATTTTTAGATATACAACGCTTCTCTGAATTTCTACGAATTTGTGTATTGTTTTCATTTATGATGAATGGAATCCAGATTGAATCTGTTAATTAAAATAAGTCTGACTTTTATTTCGTATTTTATTTTTGTAATATTGAAAAAGAAAATAAAATTTTTGTTTGTGATTTTTGATAAAAACTAATGTTTGTAAACATGAAATAGTTTATGTTTACATTATAACAATGTAAAATCCTTCACGCAATGTTGTGATTTATCTTTTATAGATTTTTTTATCAATAATTTATTTTGAAAATAACTTTTATGAGGAAACTGACTTCAGTTGAGATATAATGGACAGATTAAATTATTCTAAATATATAAATAAGGTTTGATCCTTCAGAGTTTCAGATATATTCAAACATTATGAATGAATATTATTTAACTAAAACTAATTAAAGTTTATAATAAAAAAAATTTTGTTATAAAAAACCCCTCAAGTTATTGAATATACTCATTACAATAATTCCGATTGGAAAATGAACGTAATGAATATTAATTTTTTAATAATATTATATTAAATATAATATTATCTATTAAATATTATTTACTATTATCGACAGAGGATAATTGAAAATATAGAATTTCATATTGAAAATGAAATTCAACACTTGCATATAACATGAACATGCTTTTCATTCTTAAAAAAGATTAATCCCCCCTCCTCTTTTTGCAAAAATATGTTGACGATTTCTAATTTTTGATTTTACATTTTGATAAGAATTTTGTGAATTAACATATATATTTTAAATTGCAGTATTCCAAATATTGTCCACATTGCATATTTTTAATGAAAATTTCATATTGATTCACAAATTACTCAAATAAAATATTATGATGAATATGATTATTGTAAATTTTTGAAATTTCTATAAGTTATAATTAAATGTAAATTTATGTACATATAATCATTTGTGATTTTTTGTATTATTATAGAATAAATAAATTTTATACTAACACAAAAAAATCAAAGAAATTTGCAAGAAGAAATTACCGTTAAATGTATTATTTCATAAACTAAGTTATTACTTTATTGTTATTATTGTAATATTTCTATAATATAAATATTATATATAACTATTTTTCGATAATATTTAATTTCTCATGAGACACTATTGTATCTGATTAATTCCTGAAGAATTAACAGCCAGTTCATCAGACTCACCAGAATTTCTGGTGAGTTTCATACATTGAACTAGCACTTTCATTCTTTCACATCGTAAATTCGTAACCTATGTCAACATATCGATCAATAAATTTCATTTAGTTGTAACTTAAGAGGAAGTCAACGTATAAATTAACGATACTACAGTATTTGTAATAAAATGTAAATAAAAACATTTAAAGAAATTTCAAGATCATTTTCTTTCGTTTTTAAGTATGTTTATCAACTTTAAGAAGCAAGTTAGAAAGAATATAAGTTTTTATTTTTGAATTGAAAATAAAAACATTGCATATCAATTTCGAAGAATGTTCGCAAATTTTCAAGAATAACTTATAATTTGATTTCTTATGATGATACGTAAGAGGAAGACATAAATAATATAATTTCCTATTAGTGAGAAAAAAATAGAATGAGTTAGTCTGACGTTTCACTTTATGACTAAGGCGGAATTGCTTTTACCGACATTACAGACTGCTCAGGTTAAATGAGATAGAGATATGCAGTTATGTACATACATTTCATGATCTCTTTTTATGAATCGACGTGGCTGACGAAAACTGATTATTCTCAAAAAGCGGAAGTTGACATTTTGGTTCAAATGTTTGAACTTTTTCTCCCACTATTCCAAAATCGCACTCTATAGTTATGAAATTTATTTTCATTCCAAAAGATGTTGAAAATTTAGATCTATTTACAGATGTAGCTTGAACATAACCTTAAAAAGAAACCTAAATTGAAATTACCGACAATACAGATTCTTATTAATAAATTTAATAGAAAAAAATAAATATATTCTAAAAAGATTTAGCATTATCAGCCAATTTTCTCATTTATAAATTTTAATTTACGCACTTTAAAAAGTTACAATTGTTTGTAAAAACTAAATATTATAA
>JABFQD010002860.1:0-14326 GCA_022817045.1 Psix sp. ZL-2020 | reverse complement strand
TGTGTAATGTCATTAATATTATTTGTTGTAAAAAATACAATTTTTAAATACATATTTTTCTTAACATGTCAAAATAATCATTGTAAGTGATATAAAATTATTAGCAAAAGTGTAAAACAACGTGAAATGAAAAGAAACCTTAATTCTAATTTTCAATAACAATTTTAATAATAGAATTTAAAAAAATATTTACGAATTAAACGACATACTGAACTAAAATAAATCTAATATATAGGCGTGGTGACATCAAACTAAATATCAGTACAAACATGTTTCAACTGATATTACTTGTTGATAACACAAACGTTATCGTATAAATCTTTATGGTTTCAAAACGTTGCTCTGTTAACTAAATTTTCCTAATTATAATCAAAGAAATTACTATATCATTAAAATAAAAACAATAAATTTTATTTGTGATATAGACTAATATAAAAATAATATTAAAAGAAATATTTTCAATTTAGAACAATTCTATTTTCTACTTTCATTTACTTACTTAGATTGAAGTGCCAAATGTGGTAATAAAATAGGATAAAAAAATGGGAAGCAAACACAAATAATAGGAAGCGGGAAGGACATAATGCAGAATTTATATTATTATTTTACTCTTAGGTTGAAATTATCTGAAAAACTTACCGATTATTTAAATGCAAATTCACTTATTGCTGCCAAAAACATAATTCCAAGATACTATAATTTGTTCCACAAATCGATCGGTTTCATAAAATTATTTCATTATTATGTCCCTCACTAAAATATTATAATTGAATGATGATAAGATCACTTTAATTACAGAATAATATCATTACTTGAACTTTAAAATCCGAAATTCCGACAAAAGTTCATTTATTCTTAAAACACAAGATAAGTATTGGAAAGTTTACTTTCGAAAAAAATCCTCCGTGAAAAAGTTTTTTTAAACGACCTTTGTAAAAGATAAATTCGATTTCTTTAGTCAAATCATTTATTTTTATCTAGTTTTTAGACACCATTCTGTAGTTACTTTAACAATAAAATTCATTGATATTATCAAGGAAGACAGAAAATGGTTTGTTCCTGGTTTGTGTAATCTGATCTCCATATATTTGATTGAAATTGAATTGAAAATTTACCGTCATGAATAAACTCGCGCTTGTAAGACCAACCGTCATTTCCGCATAACGTAATTAGTTTATTTGGCATGAGAGTATTACGCATTAGCTGTATACCACAACAGCAGTACTTAACTAAAAGATACTTGAAATGTGATGGATTATTGAACAAGTGTAATTAGAATAGGGAGACCCACTGGGATATACTATTTAGACTATTGACGAAGATAGACGCTTGAATAATAAGCTGCAATTTATTTGCAGGAAGTAGACAAACCAACATTTAAATAAATTAAGCTCATTGTTCAATAGTAGAAAGAAATGTATCAATTTCGTTGATTTAGAACATAAAGATATGTAATGTAATTAAGTAACAGCACAGTAAATACTTTTCAATTTCCTGCTGTTTAAGCGTGTAAATTGTCATACGATGAATTATCGTTGAAAAGGAATAAAATTAGAATAGCATGAAACAAATTGACAATTTTATGTCCTCAAACCAATATAGAAACTTAAATAGATATATATCTAATTTTCGCAAACGGATCCAATATCTGTGCGAATTTGACAAGTACTATAGTGATTTGACAATTTCGAAAGAGAACCATATGTGGTAATACAGCACTTTCAGCACGACGTTTTGCCTGCGGATGTATGACCATAAAAATTGAACATGCTCTCATATGTAATGGCTGACGCACGTGAAACTCATTTTATCAAATAAATATTAACGCAATTTCAATAAATTATGAAACAGTTTATGCAATTATCTGTATCTTTTTATTCCCCGAAATTTTTAAAATTTAATAGTTATTCGAAATGGATGTATTAATTACCAATACATTGAGATTTTAATTGCAATATAACAAAAGACTATATATTTATTATTCAATTTCTTTTTTTTTTCATTCTTCATATATTAGTTAAGTGTAATTAAAACGGTGCTTACCTATTTAAATTATGAATATATATAATAAATTATTCAAGTTATCAAAAAAATATAAAAATACAAATTATGATGTAAAAAACCGAGCACTTCACAGTAATAAAATCACTATGAAATTTTTTTAGCTGCCACAAATATTTGATATAAGTAGATTGAGACAAAGTTACTTATACAATGTCTTATGGTTTTAAGAATGCCACTGTACTTCATAGTGAAATATTCATAAAGCAAATATTGATTAAAATTAAAAGTAATAGGAATTTTACAACAAGATATAGTAATTTTTACAATTTTTTTCTGTGAAGGAATTCGTTATATTAATGTGATATTTTTATACAATATATCATCCCCTTGATTTTTAGGTAAAAATATTTTACAACAATAACTATTCATACTTCTTGTATGTATATACATACGATTATGATGGTAGGCTACAACAAATACAGGCAGAAGCCTAACATTTCATTCCATCTACTTCTATGGAGAGGTCCCCAAGGCAAGGTGTACATATTCGATCCCAAGGCTACATAGTGCAGAGTAAGCTGCGTTTTAAACGTTGTCTCTCGTATACCAGGGAAGAGTCGCCTTCAAAGATAAAAGCTGAGAGCACCGAGAGCGCTAGCTAGGTAATGACAGCCACCCATCTTGCGGTACTCTTAAGACCAAAATGAAAACTAACGATTAACAAACAAACCGTGACGCAAGCTTTAAATGTACTACCAACAATACCAGTACCTCTACTTTTGAAAATGGCTCCACATCAACGTAGTTCCAGAAATAAACACTGTCGAAATTAGAGCAGTCAAGTGACCAGTTGAAAATATGAAATTTTATCATGAGACTAGACGTAGTAGAAAAATGTTTTTAACAAATTAAAAGAATTAAGGTCATAACTTCGCTCCCATTCACTCATGATGATTAAGTATTTTATTTTTGTTTTTTCTTTTTATTTTTTATTGAGACCTGATTATTTTATATTATATTATGATGGCACGACTATAAATATCAAGTTGATATTGTATGATATATACAATAAGACATAAAAAATATCTTCCATGAGTAGGAAAACTACACTTAAATATTTCAACCTGGAAATATTTGTTGTCCATGCGTGTTCCGTGCAGTTTTCATAACCACAAATAATATTCTAAAAACCATTATCTGTAATCATAATGAAAAAGAAAACGTATATTCTTATGTGATAAATACGATTTTTCATACTGGAAAAAGTTGCATCGTGTTAGTATAGGAAATAAAACAATTGTCCAACAAGTGTGGAAAATTGGAAAAGGCAGTCGAATGTGAAGTTAGCAGCGTTAATGTGATAAATTTTGTAAGAAATAGTACATTTTGATACAAGGACGTGTAGTGCCCGTGTGACAACGATCTTTTTCGTTCGAAAAAGCGTGCGTAATATAGATTATTTCACGCTCGTGTATGAAAAGGATAATTACACTCTAGTACGAAATTAGTATATTACTAGTGGGAAAAGCAGGAGCTTTTGTGAGAGTGCAAATTTGAAAAACGAGCAAACCATTTTTCTTAAAAGAAGCTTTGTCGCAGTAGTGTGAAAAAATCTGTATGGCACACGCTTCCTCGAACGCAAAACATCGTTTGTTACACGGGCACTATATGAATATGCCCTTGTACCACTATAGGCCCTTGTATCCAAATGTACTATTTCTTAAAAGAACTGTGGGAGTCAAGCGTTTTTCAAATATTTCACAGGAATTAATTGAGTTTATATATAAACACTTCTATGTGTAAAAAAGTTATTGTAAGTTGTTATTTTTCCCACTGTAAGCAGGTGGAAAATGCATCATTTCTACTACATGTGTGAAAAAAAATCTATCACACACAACTTTCAAGTATAAATAAATTTCAGTTTTGAACTCAGAGTTATATGTAATACTGGTTTTAACGCACGAGTGTGGAAAATCTGTCGTTCGGTTTTTCCGAAAAATGTTACAATGTTTATGAATGTTTTATTTTTTTCGAATTTCTTAAATACATTGCCATATTCATTACGTTCGAATATGATATGATATTACTTTTTAAACGACCCAATTATATATTTTCCAAATTAATATGAAAGGTTATTATTGCGTAACAGGAATGCAACTTCATAAAAGCATTTTTGTTCTTTCATAAAATGGAGTCTTGTTATTATCGCAGTACGTAATAATATTATAATTTCGATAACTGATCAAATTTATTTATGCTCATCTTTAAAAGATTTATTTCAATTTACGCATGATGAATAGGTATATAAATTAATTATTGTAAATAATATAATTGTGTTAACATTGGTACTTTTTCAGGATACTTGAAAGAGAAATTATTGACATGAAAAACGAGACAATTGAAACGAAAATTAAAAGCTGAATGAATTTGAAAGTGAGCCAAAAATGTGTAACTGACTGTAAACTTGGTAAACATGAAAATAAAATATTTTCAATTTAAAATTAAAAATTATAATTTCAACATATTTTGTTACACATTTTTTCCGTTTTGTTCACATAATTTCATGCGTAAATTATTATATTTATATTAATATATATTATGTAGGAGTTATTAGTGTATATATTTTATATGAGTTAGAATATATCTCTGGTGAGTTGTGATAATTATGATATTTGAATAATTTGGTACGTCATAAAAGTTAAAATCGTTTATAAAAATGAAATTCTAATTAATGACTGTAATAATTAAATGAGTAGAAAATTACTATATTGAAATAACATTTAATTTGATAAAAATTACACTTTGTTGTTTACAATGAGATTCATGTATACCATTATAAACCATGTAATAGAAAACATGAGACATGTAATACGAGACCACATGACAGTGGATATTCAAATTAAATAACTTTCATTTATAAAAAGTATTAACAAAAATACTTCACGATATCGTATAAACCAAACATGCATAATATTTGAAAACTATTAGCAATCCTTATGTTAGCAAGTCTTACTATTGTAAACCATGAAAAGATGTTTCTTTTATTCTGAAAAGCGAAGTCGTAAAAAATGCCTAAATCCTCAATTTTACGCAATAAATTTCATATCCAAATAATTTAATATAATAAATAAAGCATTTCCAACTGTCTCGGCAACTATTTATTGCAAAATAGATTACAGTGTGAGTTTACAATGTAGAACGACCTACCCTGCATCTATAAAACCTGACATATTCAGAAACAATTTCAGATTTTGAATTCTTTACTTGTTTGTACAAAATTATTTTCCGAAGCTTCTAGTAAATAGATTTTCTGAATAGAACAGCAGCGAACAATATATAGTTTTATAACATAAACTATTTAAGTACGAAACACACAGTACAATAAAAAAATGATTCCTGTCTATGCAAAATTTGAAATTAGTTTCAAATATGTCAGTTAACAAAGATAACGAAAACACAGTTCAATAGAACATAATAAAACTGTCTATTTCTATAAAAATGTTCTTGTTTGATAATGTATGCCAAACTTCCATAAATGTTGAAACATCAATAAAATAACAAAATTACACTTATTCTATAAATTTTTAAATTTGTGATATACTAATTAACTCTGCAATCATAAATAATATTACATATGTTTACTTATTTATTTACGAACCTAAATAAATATTCAGTTTCAATCAATTAATTGTAAGATAATTATAAGCTCATTTCTAAATAATTGACAATTAATTTATTTGTATCATTAACTCGGTAACGTAAATTGTCTCCAAGTTTGAACGTTATTTTCTCTGCGTTTAGAAGATTGGCAACTTCCCGTGGATTCGTCTTAAACAGACAAAAGAGACAGCTTCGGAACGCACCGTTGCCAGTGATTTGTTTAAGCGTTGCCTCGTTGTAATGGTAAGTACCCGTATCTTGTGAAGCATACGCTGTTTAAAGTTCAACTACTTACACTTGTTTAATATATGCCAAATTGCTTGCGGTTGTTTTACAAACGTCTGATTCTTGAAACTGAATTTCCACGCTCTGCTGAGTTACCCTGCAGTGTTTTTCGTCGAGATTAAATCTAAAATATCGCACACGAAATATTTTTATTACGAGACAAACGTGATCGTCAAATTTAATATAATTAAAAGATTTGCAATAACATGTTTTTACAGTGAAAAAATGATTAAAAAATTCGGATAATAAATCTCATTTACTAAGAAAAAATCTTTTTAGTTTACTGAAAAAAAAGATCAAAGCGGAAAGTTGAGAAAATTTGTTTAAAATATTCCTTCGTTATTAAGTAAATGTTTAATATATTCAGCTTATTTACGATTCTTTGCACTCAAACTTTAAATATCTGTGTCGACAATCCAGATGTAGAGAGGACATTGAATTTTGACTTCCGAATCCTTATCTCGGAGTCTTTGAAAGGAAGATTTTATGGTCTGTAAATCTGAAATGAAATGTACCTCACAAAAAATGGTGAATAAATTCGGGTAGTGTGAAAGAAAGGTGTCTCCATCACGAGGTTATCAGCTCCAGACCTCTTCATTCGTAGTCGTTGACGCGACATATGAACTCCACTTACCTATTTTCAGAGTCTAATTTATTTTTCCACGAAGATGTTAAATATTTCTTTCATCCTTTCGTTACTAATCTTGATGAAACAGGACATCTTAAGTTTCTCCACAAAACTTTGATCAACTTGATTATTAACTTTATATATTAAAACTTATCTGAAAATGATACTTTTCCATGAAAACGCGTCTAAAAGTATATAGAAAAGTTCATAAATGCAGTACTTACGAGTACTCAAACCAGCCGTGTTCCCTATTTAGTGTTTTTCATCTCCTTCGAAAAATCAAAACTTGCATAGTTTCATGAAAATTGATCAAACGTGTTAAATGTAAATTTCTCTTACATGAAAATTGCGTCCATTCAAAAATTCAATGTCAATTTCAAAAATACGGAGAAATCGTTATTAATGTTTTGTTATGAAATTTCATATGAAAACGTTGTATTTTATATGTGGAATCAATTATAATGAAATGATTGGGATTAAATCATAATTCGTGTAAGCGAAGTCGAATAATTCAAGCGAAATATTTACAACAAATAACTATCAGTGGATGAAGATCTCGTCTATCAGTTGTAATTCAAACGCCTATCCAATTATGCGTTAGGATTTCGACGATCGATGCGATAACTCACCTCAAAAGCTTCGCAACGAATGTTTGTCGCGACAACGCCCGGCGACACAGTTATTCGGGTAAATACACCACTGTTTGTGCTAATTCAGCATTAATTGTTAACACTGGCGTTATCTCGGGTCGCCGAAATTCTAATTATCCGGCCGTTTCGTTCAGCCATTAATATTTATGCACAAAAAAGGAATGCAGCGCTGCGTGTCAAAACGGCTACGATTTTGATCGAATCGTACATTTAAATAATGACTAAGCAAAGCCTGAGTCAGATAATAAACTTGCAGTTTCAATCAAACTTAGCTTGCAAATGATCGCTTTCAAATCCCCCCGAAACCTATTCGCACTTATTACGCGAAGCAAAACTGATGTGTGTTCACAATTGAACCGCGCTAACGAATTTAGACGCCATTCGCATTTAATTATTTAAATTCGTCATTTAAATATACCGCGATGCATTTGCGTAAGCAAATGAGTCGCTGAGATTCCTTCCAGCTCTTGACAATCCTGATTTATATCGCGATGAACCAAAAAGACAGCCTATCCGGGGCTTCCAGGACGCCCGGCATTAATAACTCTCTTTCATCACTAACCTAACCAGACTTCGATCTGACGCTGTTTTATATTCTTCTTGAAAAAGATCCATGCTTCCGGATTCCCAAGAAAGAGACATTTCACCAAATGGAACCGTCAGCCATCATCCCATATCATTCTATAACCCATTACGTGGAAACGAATAAGCCCATCACTTCATCTTCTTGATACACTTCCGATACTGCATCGTTCTGTAGAAATGTTGTTGCGCCATTTCCCTGCTTAAGTACGATCATTCATTACAGGCTTTCATATGGAACCACGGAAATGCCAAAAGTTGACGAAAACGAAAATCGGCAAATCTTTATTGTCGAGGGAAAAAATTATGTTGTAGATTTAGTAGGTGGCTAGAGAGTTAGTTTCGTTTTTGTTTTCTTCCGCTGATATAAATTTCGATTGCTCTTTTCGAAAAAACAACTTTTGGCATTTCTGAATCACGACATCGCATGATTGTTTATAATAGTATGGATTATTGGCATCGAGGAATTTTTTGGAGGTTATTTTATAGCTGTGCAAGATCACATGACCGGATAGATCAAGTTTTGATAAGTTCGTATATACTACTTCCGGAATTGTTTATGATTGATGTTCATCGTAAAAAATACTCGGAGAAAAATAGCTCGAAAGTTTATGGAAGTTATTATTATAAATTACGTTCGCTTTAACAAGCCTTGGATTTTGGTAAATGAAATTTTTTCAAACTATCGCTATGAATTTTATGAAATTCATGAAAAATAAACTTTTGTACTTTTTGTTATGTAAAACGTATTGAATAGTCTATTCTCCATAAAACTAACTGCATATTTTTATAATTCGCGCAGTTTATGAAAACAATTTTTTGCAATAAAAATGTAGCGGGAATATTATTTATTGCTACTAAATCATCGTATTTATTTGACTGAATTATTTTTTGTAAATTACACCAATGGTAAAAAGAAGGTTGTGAAAATCGAGAAAAGGAAATGTTTTTCTTGTAGTCACTTGTTTAGCCAACCAATAAGTGATAATGAAATGCATTTGTCTTGTAAAGTTGCATTAGGCGTCTTTTTTTGATGCCACCGATTCGTATTCAGCGCACAATATTGCCTATAAAAAGTTGTACCTTTATTGATTTTTATGTGGAGAATCTAAAGCAAGAAAAGAGTTCAAAAAACTTTTCACGGAATTGAAAAAGAAACACAAAAAGATCATTTTATTTAAAGCTTTAATGAAACAAACTAATTTCTAAGAAATTCTTATAAAAGAAATAATAAAGAAACGCGCTAGTGTGAAAACGCGAATTTCATCAGGAATGATTATTTTACATATAATTATGAGCTGAGAAAATTAAAACGTCACTGCCGTGAAGTACACAATAATAATGATTTTAAACCAACTCCAAATGATTTATAATTTGCCGAAGATCCGAGTAACTCGATGGATTATGCGGCTAATTTCTAAAGTGCTTTGAAACTCGCTAGCAAGATCCTCTAATTTATGCGACACTTAGGCTAATGCTTCCAACGACCGATTTATTAATATTAGCGATATCGAGCTTGTTTCTTAACCTTAACGAATGGCTAACAAATAGACTGAAACAGTTCGATATTTAATATCCCCATACAAACAAAATAGTTATATATAAAACACATTTTATTAATATTATTATAAAATGAACGAGATATCAAATTGTCAAGTTGTTGAAACTATTAGGAAAGTAATTAGTATTTGAAATGAAATACTATAAATGAAAATTATATTATGATGTAAAAAATAGCATTAGGGATTTTTGAAGCTAACATTATCGTTTGACAACGAATCAGTTTTGCGGTTTTCTTGACAATGATCATCTGCACCGAGAAAAACTTTTGATTACCCGCATATTTGAATTGTTTGAACCGCCAACTTTGTTTGTCTTTATTCGCCCCTAACTTGTTTCAAAACTAAATTCTATCTTTTAAGTATAAGTGCCTGCAAATATTCTGCAGATTGTTTTTAGTAAATTATAATAGTAATATATAATATTAAGGTTGAATGTGTAAATAGACTGAATAGAATTTGCAAAAAATTATTGTTAATTGAAAAACGTATTTTTCAAATAATGTTTTCAATGCGAAATATTAAAATCTTATAACGTTGAATAAGACAATTTTAAGAAAAAAATATACTTCGCTAACTTTCGCAATTGAAAAATATTAAGTTAACATAATAAATTGTCTTCTGTATTTCAAAAACTATTTCTTTTATGTTATTAGAGTTGCTTTTTTTCAGTACAAAGATTATGATTTTGATGCAGAAATCACATTAATTAAAATAAATACATAGTTAACTTTCAATAAAAGTTAATACAACTTGGAATTTAAAACTTGGTCTGTAATTGTATCGTTTCTTTCACTTTACAGAAAACTTGATTCATTTAAATAATAACATAAGTCAAGAAATAAAAATACGTAGCACAAAACACCGAATAGCAACAAACGAAACGAAAATTCGCCGTTCTGTCAAAGCTGCTTTGAATTTTTGCGACATTTATATAACTTCTGATATAAAACTTAATTTCTCCATAAAGATCCTGAGAACTACGATAAGCCGATTACTCTTTATTTCAACGTTACGAACTTTAAATTACTTCCTCCGGGCAATTAAAAGAAACTTTCCTTTCCGTTGAAACATTTTTTTTCGCCGAAGCACCTGAAGCATAATTCAATAAACAATACATGACAAACTAATTTTATCAATAAATTACACGTCGCTCGCCTCGTAATGACAACTAGCGAAAATAACCGGTAGCATCGCAGGAGTCGACTGTATACGAAAAGTACATTAGGCAGCGATCCCTGCACTGAGTACTAAATCAAACACCATCAATATCACAAATCACGT
Source organism: Psix sp. ZL-2020 (assembly GCA_022817045.1). Classification (NCBI taxonomy): domain Eukaryota; kingdom Metazoa; phylum Arthropoda; class Insecta; order Hymenoptera; family Scelionidae; genus Psix; species Psix sp. ZL-2020. The sequence continues at coordinate 3,674 of JABFQD010002860.1, read as the reverse complement.
GTCTAATTAGTGAGAACCGAGGTCTTTTATGCGAGTGCAAAGTTGCGATGAAAAGTTGTAAATTGGCGACAAGCGTTTGCTTTATTTACCGAATGTAAATTCGTAACAAAGTTCTCACAACGTCTTTTACATATTTACTGGCGGTACATATCGAGAATCAAAAATTACGGGCAAATTGAAAATTCGCTCTGGCAGCTCCGCAAGTTTTGTCGCAAAGAAGCCTTTTGGATTCGCGAAAGCTGCCGGCAAGGTACATGATCGTTGCATATTAATCAAAATTGGTGGATAAAAACGTGTTCCTTTTTGCGCTACATGGCAACCATGTGGCGGTTAGATCAGGAGTTCAAATGCCACAAAGGACGAACGCGAATTCATCCCAGAAGCATAGAATTGCAGATAAGGTTAATGATGGCATAAACCCACAGACGTTATTTTGCTCCCCGTCAATTTTCATATTTTAATGTCACTTGACGGCGCTGCACCAAAAGCTATTCAAATTTTCTTCTAATCACGAAAGTGGAATTGATGGAACAATGGAATCAATTTGCCGTGAGGATGGGACAGTAAGAAATGCAAAGTAGAGTGCAATTCACGTAATGTTTATTTACATTTTCGACTTTGAACAATACAAAATTCATGTCCCGTCAGTCGATTCATTTACAAATCTAACAAAACTGTGCGAGAATTCAGCTCGAAAAATATGTCAAAACCAGTCGACGCCCGGTGCGATATCAAAATAGTTTTCCCTAAAAAAAGTCAGGCACAGGTTTGTTTCTCACGAAATGAAGATGCAAACAAACACGAATGCCGTTGTCTGCCGTTGCGTTCGATTACAATGTGTCGGAGGGAGAGATGGCGCCACGGTTATCTGCAAATGATGTTTAAACAAGTGGCCAATGCCGTCATTTCAGGCCACCAACTTTAAGTGGCTCGCGCGAATGTCGAGCGAAAACTTCCTTCTTGAATATCTCGAAGTGTTTTCGATTGGCATTGTTTTGTCGTTCGCGCCAAGCTGGTCGATTCTTTCTGCTTTGGAGACCCCAGTGCACTGTAAAAACTGGCGAGAGCACCTTAAAACGATAACCAGCTACGTACATCTCGTACACCTGAAACAATGATAACACAATCATTTTTATTTTTGTTTTCCATTTCTTCCAGAACCTGATTTTCGAGAAATATTATTTTTCGAATAGTATTTTTCAAATATATGGATGGAAAATGAAACGTTCCATTGAGAACAATTCTTCGGCGATCTTTATAAATATGATAAAACAATTTCCGTCATATATACAATATTTTATAATATTGATTAATTAATTTTCAATGCCATGACAGTAAAACGGAAAATAAATGAAAAAATTATCAATTGATGTAGATAAAAAATTCCATACTTTTATTTATTATACAAATTTGTTAGTTTTTTCAAAATATTTAAAATTTGAATGTCATATATTTTATTTTATAAAAGTAATTTTATTTTACATATAAATAGTGAATTAAAATTTACAATCATTTGAAGTTTTTTTTTAACATTATTTTAACGTTTTCCCTACGTTATATTATTTTCTTATGTTTTTATTTCAAATTGAAATCTTCTTTCACGTTACATGCGAAGTTTTTTTAAAAACTGAAATTCTTTTCTAAGTGAAGCAATAAGAAAAATAAAATTCTCTTCCTGTAATAACTTGAAATATTTTTAACTAAATATCCAATATCAACCCTCACAATCGGATTTCGATGCTCGCAAACAGTTTTTCAAGAATGAAAATCGTTTTGACTTGTTCAATAAAAACTTTAATATGCACATCTCTGAAAACATTTACTGCAAATGCAAACAAAAAAAATGCAAATTCAAGAATAAAATAACGGAATTTCTACATCAAAAGAGAAAAGACAGGCTTTATTCGATCCAAGTGAATTTGTTTATACGTGAAATAAACGCAACTTGCAAAATAAAACCATCGGCTAAGTTTTTCTTTATCTTGGTTTTTGATTTAGTTTTTAACGTTGAAAGTACTTCCGTACAATTTAAGCCCAATTTCAACCATGAATAATCTACCCTCATATGAGATAACTAATATCTTCTCTGGGACATTTGCGGTTGTCATAATAACCTGAGAAGACCCCTACAAATCCTTAAAAGGTTTCCTAAACTAGATTTAAATATCAGTAACGCGACCGCAACGTATAAATTCAAATCCGACTCGAGTAACCAATCCCCAAGTACTATAACTACGGCCGTCTTAAGAATAATCCATGGATTTTGTAGCAAAGCAAGTCGCAAAAGCTCCTATATGTTGTGATAAATATTAAAATCCCAAAGCCTTCTCGAGAATTACCTAATTGCGAAATCTAGAATGTTTTTAGACAACTGTTATCTTACAATGATGACTATTTTCAGGACAGCTGTGTTACTGGCAAAAAGTCTAATCTGAAGATAGCTCAAGACATAAACTAAGTGGCAATGTTCTTGGAGTGATCATAATAAAATATATGTAAATTCCTCAGAATCGTATCAATCACATTCTTGTTGAAAATGAAATGGACGATGAAAATTTATTTGAAATAATAAAAAGATAAATCCAGATCTGGAAATTTTTATTATTTTTTTTTTTGTTAATGAAACTCGCAAATATGGAATGTCAAAAAATATAATCATAAAATAAAAATGTTAACAAAACTAATATATTCATTTTTGCCTCTTTATTAATGTTTTAAATTATATTAAAACTTATTTCCTGTCGTTTTTAAAGTTGATATTGCTTGGTGACCTCTACATCTAAAGTTCTGAATTAAAAATATGATTAAGTAAAAAACTAATTATGTAATGAACATTATTTTAGTTTAAATTTAAAGAATTTTTATTTCATGATGAAAAGTAAAGTTCTACAAATTAACAGATGTTCTATTAATTATGAGTGTGAGATACTAGGGTTAATGCTGTAAAGTATTAAATATTTTTGAATAATGAACATACATTCAACTTGCTATTTTATGAAATTATGAAATATTTGATTTTAAGTTATTATCATTGTACACGAAATTGGCGAATAAAAATGTCACATCAACAATTCATTCATTTGTACCAAGGTAAAAAATTAACGTATCTATTAATATAATGTTTTTTGGAAAAATTATGAGAATGAAAAATTAAGTCTCCGTACTATAAAGATAAAGAAAGTCGTTTAAAGAAACAACTTTCTGTGATATGCCAGATAAGATTAAGAAATCTATCAGTATTCATATATATTTTTCTCGGTTCTTTTTCGATTGAATCTAGAAATTTTTGTACAGATCTAGTAACATTAGTTTAGAATTAAATGCAAATCGTAAAATAAAATAAAGCATTGCTTAAATCAAATCAAGCTTATTTAAAGATTCATTTAAGAAGAAGTAATTTAAATTTCAAATTACCTTTATTTATCAACTACATAAAAATATTCATGTTACGTAAAAAATGTTCAATTTGATGAAACATTTTAGCTGTTAGTCGAGATATTTTTCTCTGCAAAAATACATTTAATCATCTGAATGCATAACGTCATTCCGTACACTGGTCTAGAATTTTAAATTATCAGACACCACAGCATTTTTTTACCACGTATAAAAAATATGATAACTGATTAATACAGAACAATAAAAATATTGGTAAATTCTTCTGAAGTTTTTCATCA
>JABFQD010002859.1:0-14327 GCA_022817045.1 Psix sp. ZL-2020 | reverse complement strand
AGAAAAGCAAATAGACAAATAATACATCAAATTTTACTAGTGGTTTTATAAAGATTTTTCTTAAATACAATCTTGGTAAGACAAATATATATGTGTTGCAAATTATGTATTCCGGAATTCCAATGTAATTTATAACGATTGTTTTAACAATAACGAAGTTGCTTTTAATATTTTAAATACATTACAAATTATAACTTATGATATTTTGCAAAAATACATATTTATTTAAAATACATAATATAATCTTGTACATTAAAAACACACTATAAGAAATTATTATGACACTTTCGACGAAAGTGATCAGTTTCATATATGTTTGAATATTCTTAATGAGCTTAGTTGCCGTAATGCTGTAATTTTCCGCAGTTAGCAGCTTATCAGAAATGCACTTTTTCGTTTTGTAAGAGAACTTAACGTCGGCGTATATTAACTTGAAGTTCTAAACGACTTTCTTGAGAGACTGAAAGGCGATTGAGTCGTACATTCGTATTTGAAAACTTTTTACTAAATTCCGTTTACGTAAATGAATTTTTGATTTGAAAAGTCAAAATCGTGGCTCGAAAACCTTTTATTGGATATAAAAATGATAATAACTGAAAATCAAACAAAAAATAATCAATATTATTTCGTGCTGATATATGTTATAAAAATTCTATAAAGAAAGCGTTAGAAAAAACCAGTGTATTTATAAACCAAACATACTTGAAAAATACGTTCTTTCCTGGAAAAACGTGACAGTATTTTTCGGTTGTTTATTCCACCGTATACAACATAAGTACATAAATTTTATATTATAGTTCAGATAGACATTCACATTTTATTTCTATTTAAATAAATTACAATAACATTGTAAAAGGATTGGCAAAAATTTGAAACAAGCTTTTTCTTTTTTGATTAACATATTTGTCCTTTTTACATTTTTATAAATCAAATATAACAATTGTTTGTATACGATAAATTAACTGTAACAAAACCTATTACATATTACAGATAAGATTGTAGAGATACAACAAGAAAGAAGTTAATTTATTTATTTGTGAGTAAATTGACACAGCAACATGTAGAATATTTGTGATTTACGACAAGATTGCATTCTTGTTTCGTGAATCGGAAACTGTTTTGCTGATTTTACCATGGAATCGATTGCGAAAAGACTTCATTTGGCAGTGGCAAGCTCGATGTTGCACGTGCATCGGCCAATAACTTGGTTTTAGACATATTAGAAGAATTTATTCTACGTAGTTTCCAGATAGGGTTATGAACTTTGTCGAATGTGCTTAGTTTGTTTGTGATAAAATGAAATACCAACTCTCAAAAGAGACGTTGAAAACGAATTTTCAAAAAGTCATTCAGTATTTTGTCTTGTCGCAAAAACAATACAAAATATTCAAAGTGTTGAAAAATATAAAATCTATTTTTAATTCGTTCAGATTTTTTGATCTGAATTGCTAAGAAGAAATTCTTATGAATTAATTTATATACTAAGTAAAATTGTTCCATAAAATTTGGAAAAATGTATCAAATTCGATGACATTAAAAAGGTTGATCTTAAAATGAACCAGTCATCATTGTTATACTTAATTTGGCTATATTTGAAATCGTTTCTTTCGTTTTCGATATTTTTCATAAGAAAGGCAAATCAATTTTCAAACTAAAAGTAGGAAATTATGATTATATATTTTTGTAATGAAAGGAAAGGTTTTATTATTACAGTTTTGTCTGTACGTGTGCATTAATAAGAAACAACGTGGAAGAATTGCAGATAATCAATGAGGATTTTTTTTCAACATTTTGGATCAGCGTGACATCAACATTCTGTCTGAAGCTTCAGAACGTGAATGATGAAAATCTCTCCAGACGAGATTATTCGAAATCTTTAGCGAAAGATTTGTGATCGCTGTTTTTCATTAGCGACTCGGAATCTCAGCACCGATTCTCTTGACAGGCATTATCGACGTAAAAAAAGAAAACAAAAGTAGCTTGTAGTATATGCAAGATGAGCATTTGTGAAGATCACAAAATTATTCAATGCGTAGAACGTGTCACCTGACGGTGAAGATTATATGATACGTGATTGCCATATAAAATTTCATTAGAGAAACAATGTCTTTCAGTTAGGATAAATAAGAATTCAGAGAGTAAATTGCAAACAAATTTGTTCAGTCATTAAATTCATGATATTCTATTAAATATGCTTAATGACAATTTTGTTTTGTTTGAACATATTTTTTGTATTTTAGTTTTATTTTTGAGATTTGTGTTAAAACTATTTTGCGGAAAATTTATTTATAAAAAAAAATTGAAATTTGAAAATTATTATACAAAATCTTATTATTTGTATTTTAATTAGTAAAACGCGTGTTACACCACATGGAAAAAATATAATTTATTAGTACGATATTTTTTAATTCCGTACAGTGTGTTTTATTTAATCTGAATTTTGTCACTTTTAATTGCACTTCAAGGTTTTTATTACATAATTGATTGATTTAAATCATATAATTTTAAAATTATAAGTTTATTCCAAATAATTGCTTTAATGATCAGTTTGATTAAAATTTAAAATATTCAAATATAAAAAAAACGTATTCTTGTATGCGATTCAAATAATACATTAATGTAGACGTTAATCATACGTTTCAAGACAATAATATGTTCAAATAAAAAATTGATGCTTTACGTTTAATTATATATTTTCCAAACTACGTTGTTCACTAAAATACAACATCCTCAGTTTGATGTGTAAGGAAACAAATCAAAAGAATGGATACAATTGCAATCCTAGTCAGGCGACATAGAAGATGTCGCCTCGTGATATTTGACGCGTGCGCAGTGTCTCGGGTTTGAGAGAGGACCGCGGAGGCTGTGCTTTTGGCACAAGGGATATTCTTCTCTGGAGGTCGTACAAGTGTTCGGCCGTCCAGATTGAAGTTAAGCTCGAAAATGTCAGCCGGGCGATGGTCTCGTTACTGTCGTCTCAAGTCGGTTTAATCAAAATCGCGAATGACAGCAGCGGTAGGAAAGCTACGGCTTATCAGTCGTAGGTGAGGGAAGTGATCGCGCGCTCGTGTTTACGCGCGGTGATAACGAGAGGTATGACGGACACTGTCACACTTGATTTACCGCGACAATGTGAGCCACGACAAGTGTTCTACTACTCGCTCCAACAACTCACCGCGAACCTCCATCGCGACTTTAGACCTCGTGTCACCAGAAACATCGCTGCCAGGTATTGACCTACAATTCTTTCTGATTGTTGTCCAAATGTTCAAAGAACTCGAGCTTACATAAAGAAAGGATAAAATTTATTCGATTAGTTAATTTTTGGAATTGTTAAATAAACAGGAATTAATCAGAATAGTAAACAGGTTTGCATTTTTTTGATGTTAAGGAAGAACGAAATTGAGAAATGATGACTGAACGAATTTGGCGATTTCATTTACGGGATATGGTATACAAGTAGCTGTCAGTATTTCAGTAGTACAAGTCAATGTATTGTACGAGCCGACAACGTTACCTTGCAAATGTTTCATATTTCGTACTTTGTATTATTTTTTGACTTTTTATGACATGATAAAAGGTGAAAAATGCTTTTTAGGATGATTTTGAGAGATAATAGATTTTTTACTTATTGAATGAAATGTTAGAAATATAGTATTTTGATTGTTACTATTCTTATAGTAAAAGTAATAGTCAAGGCGGTAAAAACTATTAGTTTATTACATCATTTAATTGGAAATGCAGATTCTCGTTATAATTAATCTTTAATTTAAATAAAGTAGAAGTTGAAGATAACTGAATAAAAATATCACTTTTCATTTCCACTTATCAAACGTATGATTTTTAATTAAGAAGAAATTAAGAAGAAATAATAACAATAATTTTGAAGAAAATAAGATTAGTTCGAAATATTTCATTGATTATTCATAAGTTATAGCAAAATATAGTAATAATGATTGTTATTCGGAAAATTAAGAAATTTCACATAAAAAAACACATTAAAAAAGCCACTGAATAAAGTATAAATGTATAGTAAATAATTGAATTAGCGGCTAGTGCGTTAACAAATCAAAAAACTTATTCTAACCTCAAACTTTATTAAATTAATAATTTAATAACTTAATAGCAAATATATTTTGTATATTATATATTATACAACAGAGCAATAATTTCCTTTCTTATGACATAAGAAAAATTAAAAACTTAATTATTAATCTAAAGCAATGCTTTCAAAATAATTGTCTAAACAAATGTTTGAGAAAGTGGCTGTTATATATATATATGTATCTTGAAAATACTAAACAGCTTGGTATTTTTATTACATTTCAAATAGTCATAATGTCAACGAACGACAAGTTTCATAACACAAATATAATATATTCAATTAAAAATTAGACTTTTAATTCAAATTAAGTCAATTTCTTAAATCGTTAACATATTAATTATTATTTTAAAAACAATTATTATTTAATTAATACATTTATTTGATATTAAATATCATTTAAAATACAATTTTAATTGACGAATTATAAAAAAATTTTATGATTTCAAGATTAGATTGCAAAAAAAATTATCTGATCATCTGTATGGTGATCAAATTCTCGTCTGCTTTTATTTTACGATAATTTTTGTATTGAAAATAACTGCGTACAACTTTCTATATCTGTATTCAAAGGAATTCCTCAGATAAATAATAGCATTGACTGCTTGAACTTACAATAAAAGTTCACTAGAATATATAGAGAAAGTCGCCATTCTCACCATTATTATAGCTATATTAAGCTTGAACGAATTTAACATACAATTTCAGCATGAAGAAAATCCTTCATTGACATTTTTTATCAGAATGTTATACCTAAGTCATAGTTATTAAAATGTTATTTTCCATCACTCTTCGGCGAAGGAATTCAGCGAAAGATAAGGAGGACAAAATGAACTAATTTCCTTCAAGAAAAATGTGATAAAATACACCGCTATGATCCAGCGTAAAATAATTCTTTCACATCACATGATAAACCATAACGATCGATTTTACTTTCAACGATCAATTTACTATAAAATAAGCGCAATAAAGGAATCGAAATACAGATGAAAAAAATTCTTAGAGAGAAAACAAATTAATCCAACTTGATCTATTGGAAATAACACAATCAACTTACTTCATATAATAAAACATAACGATTCATTTCGCAGTAATTTGTCGAGTTACTAGAGGCTGATGTTCGATCGGAGAAAAGTGGTTTACGAGTGTCGTTAATCGCTTCGTTAAACGTTGTTCAAAGAATTTCTATAAATGAAATTTGTTCGAATTTTCGGTGAAGTGCACCTTAATCTTGACGTCTTAGTTTGTCGCAGAAAAAGTTGATGCAGAAATGCCGATCGGTCGAAGAGGCTCGGACGCTGATTGGTCCTTCGAGATGACGACCTTGATCCACATTTGGTGACGAGACGAATCGAATCGTCGAGACGAGATGCCGCCAATGGGAGGGATGCTGAGTGTTTTCATCCTTCTTTATCTGTGTCAGTGTATGGTCTGGTGAGTTTGCAAACGACTACTTTCAACCTCAACGTTAATCACATTTCCATGCTTCTGGCCAAATAATCATCACATAATTATTTCCAGTCACTTCATTCTGTCTTTGAAGTTGAGCGACTGTTGTTACCGTAATTCTATCAAAAGTCACATTTTTCCAACTAATTAAGTTAAACGAAAATAAGCTCATAATAAGCACCTTGATAGCAAATTTTAATTGATCAAATTAAATATATTCACAAGTCGGACACTGTTTATCGTAAACAATCCAATTGGTTTCACGAAATTCAGTGGCAGAAATTCATTTCTCGTGCAACGTTATTTTGATAGTTGTTCAAGTTTTGTTGATCAGATGTCGTATTAAGAGACGCTAATTAAGAGACTTCGAGTTTGACTAAATATTGTTTCATGACTATTAGAATAATTGAAATGAAGATATGATTTTATAAAATAAACACAATCAATTAATCGCATTTATTGTGTATAAAAATTATTTTGTAGAAACCCACAATATTTAAACTCTTGTTGAATTCACAGGATACCGACGAAATGTTGTTCAACTTGAGGCATTCAAAGTTAATATTTTCCGCAAACAAATCAAACTCTTCGATCAATCGTAAACTTGATTCACAAAATACAAATATCTCTCGAATTTGTCTCGAATTGACCCAATAATTTCTTGGCAAGCGGACTACAAAATATTTTCGCTGAATTAATATTAGTTGATTCTTGCAACAAGCAGTATTAAAGACCAAAAGGAAATGAATCCTTTAAATAAATAAACGCTCAAACGCACTGTAGTTATTCGTCTGAGGGACGCATTTTAGTTGTTTACACATTAAACATAGATTCGTGGTTTTTAGTTTCTCGGATTGTCAAATACAGATCTCGAATGAATATTACAAAATTTAAACAACAGAATTGGTATTTTCAACGCGACTGTAATTCATCGATTTTTCGAACAGTTGTTTTACAAATTACAATATTTTCCATTTTGCAGCAAAAGATATTTTTTATCCTTAGTACTTCTGCTTTTGTGGTTTTCAATTTAAAAGAATATATTGAAAGAAGCGTATCGCAGAGTTTTGGATTATGTATATGAAAACACGGTAATCTCGACCATAAAAAGATTCTGCTTTTATGTAATGTTGTTATTTCTCGCCTTAGGGTGCGGATAAAACTTGCCCCTTATGGAGAAATCATCAGCGTCATTTTGACATACATACATAACAGTTCCAAGTATTAGTATCATAATAAGTAGAAATACATAATTAATGGTTTTTGAATAATTATTTATAGCATCTTTTAAAACTGTTCCGATTTGTTATTGGGTCGGAAATGATGAAATGTTATTGTTTCATAAAATATTTCATATAATTGAAACCAAAAAATAATCTTATAGGTTTCTCGTAACAAAAACTTATTACGATAATGTGATTACGATTTTGAATAGAAAAGTATCATAAATTGTAGCGAACAATTTATAAGCTTCTTACTTCGATAAAGGTTTTATTCATATGATCAAACCAGGTTTATGTTTGTTAATTAAAATATTTTTAATTATGTTTCTTCAAATATGTTTAAAAAGTGTATAGTGATAACTAAAAACTTTCTTTTTTAAAACTTCTTTTTTAGTCGAACTTTCAAATAAAACAAGAGTTCAGACTTAATTAGTTGGTGAAGATCTTATATGCATGTTTATTTCCTATACTATTAAAAAAGTATATTTGAATAGCGAAGTCAGATTCGATATTCATTGATTAATTCGTTTTATATGTGATAAATAAATTATTTGTATAAATTAACATTAATACGTAATTTTAGATGAAAAAGTATATGATTTCAAAATCATTATGTCGATGTGATGTATTACACTATAAATAAATTTACCGGATATTCAATGATTATAATTATGCTTGAGTTTCTCGCTTAAATCTGATTTGGCTCTCTTACAGAGCTTGGTCTGATCATCCAATTGACTTATCACTTAAAATGTTAGTCAAGTTACGCCTCAATGATTGGTTTCGGCTTCTTGTAGCTGCATCGTTGCATTTAATCGAAACATTTTGCCAATTAATTATCTCTTATTGTCATAATGTGATAATTTTTTTAGTTTTTTACAGAGCAAAAACAACGGCATGTCTGAAAGATTAGACAACGTCACCCAAACCATATCCCGTATTTTAGACGGTTATGATATCCGACTGAGGCCGAATTTCGGTGGTAAGTTTTAAGATGTTATATTTATGTTTTTCACATTAAAACTGAAACAAACTGAAAAGGATTGAATTTCAAGAACATGTACAAATGCAATTTTTTGTTTTGTTATGGTACTAAATTGTTCATCCATAATTTATATCATAAACGTTTCATACATAAATGTTTTCAGTAGATTAATTTGTATCAGTTTAAAAAACAGAGATGAGATAATAAATTGTAATACAAATATATTTGAACATAATTAATAAATTCAGAAATATATTACTTTTTACATATTAAACGATATTTTTTAGATTCCACAAGAAAGTTTTATTTATTACACTTTGCTGTTTTATACGAAATTGCATAAAGTAAATTATTTTCATATTGCTTGCTTCTTAATAGAATTGGAAATATCACTCGCAAAATTAATTCAATTTAATTAATCAAAAATTTGATAAAAATTAATGGATTTCATTTTAGCACACTCAGAATGATTTCTGAAATATAAAACTGATTTTTTCAAATAAAACTCTCAGTGACATTATTAAAATTCGAAAATTAAATTGAAGCAATATCATTCAACGATTAACATTAAGCATAAAGTACAAAATAACTGTATTTCGAATATAATCATTAAATGATCGTTCAAATAGTAATTATTTAATTAGTACACTTACTAATTTGGAAATCTGCATTTTGGAGTCTGGTCACCTGCGAAACCTGCCTTTATAACTCCAGAACCCTAAAATCACAAGCCAATTATTTTTATATAAAAAAACTGTGGTACGAATAAAATGTATTTTTCACCTAATTACAGAATTTGCAAATTCTTATTTTAATCAATTTATTCAAAAAGAAAAAAATTAGCCATATATTATAGAATCCTTTAAAAGATATCTCCATCATTTAAAATGCCAATTTACTTTTGTTAAGGCCATTGACAATATGGCTTGGTGGTTTTTAACATAAAAAGAAGCGCTTGATTTGACAGATCGGCATTGGAGGTAATTAGACGCCACTTACATTATCGATGACCACCGGTTGGTTTGCGATCAAGTCATAGGTTTCCATTTTTTCGTTTCGCCGAGACTCAAAAAATTTGTTGTTTCACTATTCGAAAATCACAGCCGCACCTATGCGTTTCTGTTTAGGTTACACCATCGGCCATATGTCCGTGGAGATCACCGTCCTGAGCTTAAACCAGCAGTCATTTCATTCCTTCAAGCTTCATTCACATTGAAGCCTGTAATACATGTCAATAGGCCTTAAATTTGAGTCCGCCAAATACAAAATGTTACCGCGGACTATAGAAATAAATATAATATATTTGATATTATTATTATTTTCTATATGTTACTAATATTTATTAGGCTTCTGAAGTTTATTTATAGTTATTCTAATATTATAAAACATTTATTAATTGTTGATATATACGTTATAAAATTTAGTTCATTTGTCGGGATACTCGTGATTCGTGTATTTTATCTTATCCTTGTTTAATTTCGGAATATGTATTCGGATTTCTTTGTCCTACTCGGTAGGATATATACAAGAGAGACGATCATTTGAAATAAGAATTATTAATAAACAATCATCTCAGTTTATTAGCTCAGTTTAAAATTTTTCAAATAATTATAATTTAAATAAATTTTTTTTTTATTTACTGTAAATGCAGAATTTTAACAATGAAAAATTAGAATAAAATAAAATATGATTCCTTACACGCAATCTCTCTTCATGCAACCGATCGCTTGGTGCAACAGAATTCTATTTTCACGCATAGCAATATATTTGAATTACTTTATTTTTTATGATAAATTAGAAGAAATAATAAATAAAATAATTATTTGAAATTATTTTATATATTACATTTTCATATTGAAATATTAAATTTTTTACATTGAAATTATAATATATATAATAATTATAATATATAATTTAAATATGGAAATGTTTAATATTATAAAATCTATTGTTAATTTATTCAAACCAACTTAAAGTCAGTAGCAAAACACATATCATAACATTAACTAAAAATACTCAATGATCATAAACACATATACTATAACCATCAATTTTTTTTCGTTTGGCATTGCTGATTATTTCTTGAAGTGTGGAACTGTTGTGTGAAGAGAATATATTTACTCCCGATCTGTTGCGTGAATAGAGAGTTGAGCGTATTACATTGTTATAGATAGTAACCGAAGTAACTTCAACAAATCTTAATATCGATTTGTTTAAAAATCATCGGTTTAATAATAAATATCATTGGTTTTACCCCTCTCCTACAAACAGCAAAATAAAAATCTACGTCTCGAGGAGAAAATTAATTTTGTCGTTAGTAGCGTCATCTATTATATAAAAAAATTTTCAAACAAAACTTACTCGTGTTTTTTTAGTAGAATCCAAATTTGCAATAAAAAGTCGGGATCCGTGTTTGAAATTTCAGAGTTGCTCCCCCCCCCCTCGCCTCTCAGGGGGTGGATGGGAAGAGGATTTTCGCAGTATCAGGTTGCTCTTCTAAAACTGTAAAACAGTAAAATATACAGGCCACCCTGTATAATGCCTTAAAAGTTCATTTCTGCTTTAAGTAAAGAACTCTATTTGCTATGCATCATGACCACGTTGGAAAAGCTACAATGCATGTAAATAGAACTTAAAATCAAGCCCTCATAATAAAAAACAATTTTAAGAGTTAATTTTGAGAGTTAACATTTGCTTATAATTTTATATTAATACAGTGAAAGTATTTTTATTTTGCCTAAAAAAAGATATTTAATTAAGTACAAAATTGTATGGTAATTTTTATTTTTGACGTAACGTATACGTCATGTTAAAGAATGTATTCAATTTATTGTGTTTGGAACTTTGCCGTATTCACATAAATTGCTATCAACGACTTTTTAACTTGATAGGCCGTTATGTAAAATATATGAACATACCAGATATGGTACAAAAATAATTTATATAATACTTCGTCAAAGTCAAGTCACATAAAATATCAATTATTTAAGTTAATTTTATATGAAATTGTCGTGTACGAAATTTGTTTTTTTTTTTCGGTTGAATTTTACAGTGTTTTAATGTTACAATTTTCGAAACAAAACTTTATGTTCCAATCATAACCTTGGAATTTGTTCCAAAGTTATGATTGTTTTCTTTTATGCACTTCCATGTTTAAGAGAATGTCACATTCAAAATTACCGACATTACGAATTTCTTGAATTATATTTTTTTGCAATTTTGAAATTATATTTGAATAGCATAAATTGATTTTCTCATTTTTATTACGTTTTTCAAGATAGAAATGAGTAGTTTTATTGTTTATTTGGCATTATCCTTTGTACTAAAATTAATAAAAATTAAGTGTTACATAAAGAACAAAAATATGTATCTCATATAAATAAAGAATCAACTAACATCCTTTAAACTTTATTAATATTTTACAAAACAACGCATATTAGAAACTAACCTAATAATCGCTAAACTAACCTAACAATGTTGGTTAAGTGTCTGAACAAATTTTCAAATTATTTCTACGTAAAATTCTTATGCTAAAAATGTATTAAAATCATAAAATATTGTTATAAATGCTGATTTTTTGTTTGTTTTGAAGTTTGTGTACTTTTGTTTATTTTTACATTAACATAGTTAACACAAGTTCAATAATGTTTATAATTATAATTAATATTTTTATAACTCCTCAAAAAATTTGATTTTAAATCATGGTTTTTACGTCTTGCACTCAATTATTCTGTATCTACCACAGCTATCAAGGTTGGACATTCAGCTGTAAAAACTGAAGTATTATCAATCATGATGAACGATAAATTAAAAGTTAACACTTCACGACGCAAATTTCAATGACATGACTCTCCACTGTATTTTAAAAAGAAAACCTGTTGTTGTAAAAATGATTTTGTTTTGTACAACCGAGCAACATTCGATACTCAATCTTTAATTTGTTCTGACAAATTTTGGAAAATTTATTTTAGCCGAGTAGAGCTTTGCTATGATTGAAACTTATCTTTAAATAATAACTATAAAATGCTATTTGTAAATTTTCTTTATTCATTCAGTAATGTTTACTGTAAATATTGCTACTCAATGCGAAATTAGATTTACATAAAGTTTACATAAATCTGGTAATAAGGAAACGCATTGTAGACAAACAATAATCGCGCATGCACATTTCAATTGTTTTACGCTCTTGTGCACCAATTTTTATTGCTTCACAAGAGCACAAAACTTCCAAAAAGCAAACTGTGCATGTGCAAGTATTACTCATACAATAGGTTATGTTATTGTAATATTGACAAGAATGTAGTGAACTGGCAACTGTGTAAGAGTGGGGCACATTTTTGAAAATGACAACACCGAAAAGTGGCCTGCGTAGCAGGGACTCGGTTCTTGGCGGCATTTCCCTTTGTTTTTACCCTGTACGATCCCTGCTTGTCATCACGTGATACTTCTGTATATAGACAGTGACTATAGATATATAAAGACCGAACATTGTGTACAAATTTTTGAAGCATGAAAATGGGGTTTTGAAGACTCCAGGTAAAACAGACCTCATTATCCTCAAAATATAAATAATGAAAACAAAGTAATAAACTAGTTTAATATGTTTTTTGGTGAATCTAGAAGACATTTATATTGAAATTATTATGTTACATAAAATATACTACATAAAAAAGTAAATAATACTGAATTATTTTAAAAATGATTTTGACAAAGTTTGTTCTACTTCTACCATAGAGCAGTTATAAAACAAGGAATTTTATGCTTTAAGTGGGCCCATTCAGTGTTTAGTCTTTATATATATATATATAGTCATTGATATAGATTTGTAAACAATAAATTGGACAAGCGATAAACTGAGTTTTCTAACTGATTTATTGGAAAAAACCCTTAAACAAAAATCCTACAATAAAGTCACACGATTTGGCTCAGTTGGTATAGGTGGTGTTTAGTCAACTGTCGCCATCTGTTGAAAATGATGGTCAACCATTGTTACCGATTATTTTGCCTATTTCTACCAAAGGCAGAAAAGTAATAATTCTGAGCACACAATTACTCTCTGCTCTGGATGAAGCGTAGTCGTCTTTCGTCGTGTGGGTCATAAATAAACAATAGCGATCCGGTGTGGCGAACAAAAGTGAATTCTCATTTACTGGAGAGACGTTGCAGCAGAGGCAGCATGTAGATGCTGTAACTACAAAATCAAGCGCAAACAATTTTTGGACATCCTGATCGGAGTACTTGCATGCGACGATCATGGAAGAGGAAAAGATCGCGATAATACATTTGTATGAGGACGATAGAGTCCTCAGTGTCCCTTACAATCATAAAACTACTATGGAAGATATTTGCATAAAGGTTTGTTAAAGTATTTTTATAGATGTCATGGTATTTGCAACGTTAGTTGTTCAAAAACATGTGAATAAATTTTATGAATGTTAAGATCTCAGTGGCAGCGATAATGGTGAGGAATTCCTGCGTTATCAAGTACTCGATACAATAACAAAATATTATGATTTCATTCTGATTGTTGTAATTGTGTTTCAATTATGGGAATTCATATTAATTTAAACGTTAAAACTGTTTAGCTTTCATTTATTGTGTGAAATGAAATATAAATGAAATTTGAAAAATTATTTTGAATTATTTCAGTTTTTTTTGTTATCATATATTGCTTTGTTATGTAATAAAAGATTTATGTTTATTAAAATCAATCTATGTTAAAGTGAATAATACTTATATGGAATTTTGAGAGTTTTTATTGTAATAAATTTTTATATCTATCTAGATGTGCAAAGAAATTGGTATCGGACCTGTAGCAAGGCACCTTTTCGCCTTAAGAAATCAGCATGATAAAATTTGGTATTACTCTGGATATTTGTTAGAAAATAACGAAAAATACAAATTAGAATTTCGGCTAAGATGGAAGCCTTCGAATTTACAAAAATTACGACAAATTGATGGCAAAGCATACGACTATTACTTTTATCAAGTAAGACATGATGTTTTGGACAATAAAGTTCCTGATATAAATTATGAAAAGCATAAACAAGAATTATTTGGATTGGGAGTGACTGATATGTACAGGTAAATTTGAAATTATCCAAAAGAATTTTTTAGCAAAACATTAAAATACATGAATATATGTTATTACACATTTTTATATGTTAAAATCTTTGGTTTTATGTATTATTTTTAAAAATTGCTGAAATAATATTTCTTGTTAATTTTTTTAGATATATGTATTTATTTATTTTATATTCAAACAAAAAAAGCATTTAAAAAAATATTTACATCATTTCAAATTTGATATCGATTTTTATAGTAAATATAAATTACAGCTCACAGAATAATTTAAAAATTAACATCTTTTTATTGTTGAGTAAATTAACTGACTGATTAAAATATAAGTAGTTTTTTCATTTTTTAAAATAATTATCCTATTTTTGTATGATTAAAGTTAATGAACACTTATTAATATAAGTTTATCTATTTGAAATTATACTTTTTTTATTATGAATTTGGATTTTTTGACATTCAAGTGAATATATTATTTGAGATAAGTTATATG
>JABFQD010002858.1:0-14332 GCA_022817045.1 Psix sp. ZL-2020 | reverse complement strand
TTGTTTTAATTGGAACTTTTTAATAAATTTCAGTTACATATTGTAGATATGGTTACTGTTATATAAGGAAATCAAAAATTGAGCAACACGTGTCAAAAACTTGACAGCATAGTTTGGAGATTGAGACCTGTAGAATAATTTCTATCCCTGAATAAGCAACTAGATAAGTGATGAATACTATTTACGATAATTATTCTCTTACGGTTTTGTGATCTAATCGCCCGGACGCGAAACCATCGAACTCCGCGAGGCTTAAGTTACAGTTATATTAGCGAGCTCGACGTTCGAACGGTTACGTTACATCAAAATAAGGTCGCCTGTACGATTTTACATTCCTGTTTGCTTCGTTCGCAATCATTATTTATCGCCTTTACCTGAGTTTTATTATTTTTTATGTTGCCCGCAGGCACATAGCTTCTAGAACAAAAAATATCTGGATTTCACTCAAATTTACGCATTCATTTCATATATAAAAATGACAAATTGAGTTGAAATATAACATTATGTAACTCGAAAAACTTGATATAAAATGTGACATATAAGACAAAAAACTTGTTCACTGTTTATTATTATCAAACTATTATGTTATACCGGTTGATCATAGCAATTTTTATTGAAAGTTACTTTTTATTTTATTATGGATCAATAAAAAATATTAACATCGATTGTCAGCGATATAACTTGGGAATTAAAAAGTGAGAAAAATGTAAATGAATTTTTTTGTTGGAATATTAGAAATATAATTGACATAAATGCATCGTAAGAAATAATTGTTTTATTTAATAACTTTTAACAGTTGAAGTATGCTGCATATCTCAATATGAAATTATGATGCAATGTATGACAACCGTTCAATAGCGCGTTCCTTTTCAAGTGAAACAGACTATGTAATACGCATACTCGTGATTCTTTGCGGTCACCATAAATGTAATGTACAGGAAGAGAAATGGAAATGGTCAGCGACGTAGGTGTTCGTGTTTGCGTGAACTTAAATTATGCGAAATCACTTTTTTGAATCTTATGCTAATTAGGATTATTTCTGTATCACTAAACACCGTTTAAGGGATGAAGGATGTGTTAACCGATAAAATTATCAATTTCTCTAGTCAGAGGACAATTAAAATATGATTAAGTGAACATTAAAAACAAACAAATTCAAAAAATAAAATTAAAATATTAATTAACGAAATACATATTTGATTATTAAATGATAAATTAAAATTTTTTATTTTGATAAATTTTTCTTATTTTAGTGTAAATACACGAATTGATTCTAAAATAATATTTTATTTGAATAAAATTATAGCAATGATTAATTGTTCAGTTAACGACAAATATTATTTTGTGTTTGTTTATTTTGCTACTTTTTCATTTTGGGGACTATAAAGGTACAGTATTGTCTTAACCCAGATTTTGTAATTTAATATATAGGAAACGTAACACACTTGGTTTATTAGGATCAAAGAATGATGCTTGACCACTTCGTTAAAATATTCCGTTAGAGATTCACTCAGTGTGTATTGATAACCGTATGCAAAGTAAATTTCTAGGAAAGCGCCGTGTCAAGCACCTGTGTCTTTCAGTCATGTACGATTTGTCCTCGTAGCTCATAAGCTAACACAGTGCAAGACAAAATCATAACAGTAAGTCATAATTATGTACTTTTGAATTATCGATCCGTTATGTGGACTTTTTTAATAATACATTAAAGAAACCATTTGTAATATAAGTGAGAAACGACTTTTTTATTGAAGACTTAAAATTGAAATCATTGTATATAATAATAAATAATTAAACATTGTTAAGAAATTAATTTGAAATCAATTTTTTTCAAAATATAATGAAAAAAAAAATAAATTAATATTTTTTCATGGAAGATTATAGTAAACAAATGTTTTTAATGTTTTAAATATTTATTAATAGATCGTGACTACACATTGTTTATAAACAAAATCGAAATAAAATAAAAGTGACAAAAAGCTCATAGATTACATCAGAATAATTTTTATTTTTTTTATTTAAATTTGTCACGTATATTTTTTACAATTTTTTTTATGTCATAAATGGTTTCTCATAAAAATTTGGAAACTTAAATTTTGTTTAAATATGTGCATAAAGTTTCAATATAAATAAAATTAATATGTCAAGACAATTTGTTGTTACTGTCGATATAATTTTTATATCAGCGAAAGTGAAATAAGAAGGAATAGAACGATAAAATTAAAAAAAAGAAATGGTTGACAAAAAAATTAATGATAATAATTTCCACTTTCTCTCTTTGTTGTGTTTTTATTAGCATTTACTGAATAATTAGTTAACAACTAAATATTTATCATTAATTTTGAATAATTACAATGTCATATCTTGAAATATGATTCAGAACTTTAATTTATTCAGTAATGAGTCATCGAGTCTCCGTGTGCTTGCTGGATACATGGAATTCGACGAGACTTCCGAGAAGGTAATTGCAGGAATCTGTCGATAATTCATTTTATCATTCGACATTTGTAAGTAGATGTCAGTATTATATGAACGGAAACAAATACATACAAGCTAAGATTATCTTTTGATAAACTAAATGCTAAAAATAAGATTTCATTAAAATATTAAAATTTGACTTAATAAATAATTGAATATAAGCTACAAATCGCCATCTGTAATAGAAGATACTTTCTTAGTTACCGATAGAGTTGTATGATCATATGAGTTTTCTTGAGTTTGATACAAGAGGCCGGTTCAGATCATGATATATTAAATATTAACAAAATAAGATTTATTTTTCGATACAAAACAGAATAAATAATCCAGCTTTGAGTAGATAAATTCAGATATTCAGAAAATATATATATATAGATATATATTTTTATTAATTTGAAGTGAAAAAGCTTTAAATACGTTTAATTATTAAACATTTCTTAGAGATTTTCATCGTGAATATATATATATATATACAGCTTTCATTTAAAAGATATATATTTCACTTTACCTTTAACAAAAAAATCTGTTATTTCAAGATGAAATAAGTTCATGACAAAATGGTACATTTATATAATAATTTGTTATGAATTGAAAAATTGTCAGAATTCTTTTCTAACAATTTGAACATTTTATTTCCCTAATTTTTTTCATGTTACTGTACGAATAATACAGTCCATCAACAATACTTGTAACAATAACTTTAATAGATATAATTATATTTTTTTATTTGTTTAGCTTTTCTGAGAAGAGCATGAATATATTTTCCGATTGGGGTTTTATGGATGAAACCGGCATACGTGATTTGAACTAAGCAGCGTCGGTAACCAACAGGTGCAAAAACTGCCGCTATGAGAAAATTATCGCTGCGCTGTGTCATCATAGTGAACAACTTCCGGCTTACTGAAACGGTCTAAGTCAGCCGGGTAACGTGTAGCAACTGTCGTCTGCGTTTCTAAACGATATGGCCGTAATGGAGCGCTTGGTGTAATGCGCGTTTAAAAATAACAAGCCGGGAAAAAAGAACAAATGACAATATCCAGTTGCAGATTAGTCCAAGGTGGTTTCCGTATTACCGTCCAAGCTTCGCATGAGTAAATCTAAGAGTTGCCAATGCCTTTTTAGAAATTGTAAAAACAAAGATCAAAACACCGTTTGGATTTAATGGAGTTGCACACGATGATTCAAATTTTTGCATCAAAAATTTAATTCGGTGTAAACAAAATTTGCATTTTTATAATTCGAACATCAGAAACATTGTTTATAAAATTTAATTTTTCTATTTTATTATTTGAATTTCTGATAAGAATGTGATAATTTTGTAACGATAGATTCAAGAGGAAATTGATTTTTATCTATAAACATCAACATTGAGCAATGTTATCATATTATTTTACATTATGTTCTATCAATTTACAAATGTTTATATTTTTATTATTATGAATAATGAATAGTGTAATTTTATATTTGCATATTACAAGAATTTACTTACAATAAAAAATATAGAAAAAATATTAAAAATTGTTACCGAACAATCCGATACTCAGGTCATCATATTAGACCAGCGTACTGGCTTTGGTTTTCGGTAATTTATATTAGTCCTTCTTGACCCTCACAAGTTATAAATACATCACGAGCAAGGAACACGAGGACTTACATGAAGATTCGAATTCACTTAAAAATATTTTGATTATAAAAATTGGCCCTAGTCAGGATTTGAACCAAGTACTTTAGGGACACAAAGCTATCACTTTTACCATTAGACCAAAAAACCGAGATACATATGAGAGTACTATAATCTTTTTATTTGATTGAGAAATTGCTTGAAGCTAAAACGCGAAAATAAATTAAAATACATATAATATATTTTTTATATTTAGTTTTATTAGAATAAACATAATTTTGCTATAAGCTATTATTAAGTGATAACATTAATACATTTAAATTTTATCACTAAATAATTGATTATTTACTTCAACTAAATTGAATTATCTTTGCTATTTAATGAATGATTATTCAACGTAATTATTACAATTTATTAACAATTGTGGAAATTGAGAAAAATGTATCCCCGAACGTTTAAGGTTTTTTTTAAATAATGATAACCCTTTAATAATGCTTGGTATATTTCTTTTAATAATATGATGGAGACAGACACATCTATGTTTGCTACAATATGCACTTTCAAGAATCTCCTTTGTGGAAATTCGCTATCGTTAATAATACATGTAGCCGTGATTTCAAAGGTGCATAATTTGCTTAAACAACATTGCAAACTTTAATTATTCTTTAAAAATATGTAATTATAGTTTTAGTATGATTAATACAATTGCTACTATTATTTATAAACGTACAACAAAATTGTCGTTAATCTAAAATAATCTAAATATAGAGTTACAATAAAATAATATGAAAAATGTGTATTTCAATCAAATTTAAACTACGTGAACTTTAAAATGAAACACATTTTCAAATATTATTCAATTTTTAATAATTTCAAGTATTATTATTATTATTATTATTATTATTATTATTATTATTATTATTATTATGTCGTGAAATGTATTCGAAATGATAATAAAATTAATATAAACAAAACAACGGCAATGTACGTAGAATATATGTGATTCTAGGAAAAACGACTGCCCAACCGACTAAAAAGTGAATCGTTCCAAAATAAGAGTATATTGTTGTAAAAATATGTAGATTTGCTTATCTCGTTTAGAAATAAAAACTTATCTTGTTTTGCGGAGTAACACTAATAAGCAAATTGGATTTTTCGATGCCAATTTTTAAGCTGCCAGATTTTTTCAGCGTAAAATGGAATTCTTATTTCTTAATGATAAATATCTATGTAATCATTGAACATTTTAACGCCCAAAATTACGCTGCCTAAAATTTTAAAATATTCTTAAAAAATATCTCATAAAAACTAAAAAAAACATTGGCGAATTAACATTCAAAATGTTAATTCTTGTTATAACTCATCCTTTGTATTCGTATCGTTATTTAATAAAGCAACAATAAACATCACCTTCCTCAGTCCATAATTATAATGATGATTTCTTTTAATAATATAATGATAGAACAATTTTCACCTTAAATTCTTGTATAATAATAATTTATTACTAATATTGGTGTTTATATTTTTATGAGTTGCAAACATACATGTTAATAAAATTTATTCATAATGAAATTCAACATTGCTGATTTTTTATTTGGTTAAACTAAAGTCGATGTAGATTTTCTAATGAGCAGATATAAGTATATTTCGTTATTTTGTGTTCAAATTTTAATATCGTTTAATAGATGTTTAATATGTATTTGATTTAAATCTAAAAGAATCAGGAAGAGACAGTAGGAAATAAGATATTTATTAAAACTTCTTATATATCTAGAGTTACTATGTTAGTTTATTATAACAGTTATGTGGCATTACTTCTTCTCAAGCAGATGGTAGCTCAGTATTTTTTGCTTTTATTAGTTTTGGACTTTTTTATACCGGAGGAATTTAATCATTTAATGATATAAATTATTTATTGATTTTCAGGACTGCGTAACCTACTGAGTGGAATTAGCTATAACCTTACATGGAGATATTTTTGTTGAAGTAATAAACCCTTTTCCAGGGTGTATCACGTCCTTATGAAATATTCTGCTCTTTTGGATAATTTTATATATAAATATAGTAGATCCACCGATATAGAAAAACTTGATGTCACATGCAGAAAAAGTATTAAAAAGAAAGAAAATATTCTACAGTAAAAAATTAAAGTTTAATCGAATTTAAAAGGTATGCTTAACTTTAATAATATTCCATTTTTGTGATGCAATGATACTTATACTTTTAATATTGATAAATTTCTTTTATTCAAACGCGATAGAAACCTATTTTTAATTTAATTATATTATTAAAACCAATATATCGAAATAATTTAACATTAAAATTGTTTGGTATTTTCATTTATATGTCACTACATCTGACTTTACAATATAGTAAGACTTGCCATATCTTGAGTTTGATTCCCACAAGCATAAAAGATTATCTACATACAACTTATATCAAAACAAGCATTGAACTAAGTAATCAAAATACTCTCAAATGATTTATAAATCGATCTTAATAATATTCATCTTCGAATCCAAACGTCTTTCTGTCAATAACTTACCATAATAAAGATAATTATCAAACGATAACGATTTGATCTGGCACTTATACGGCAAAATTCTGCGTCATGTGTTCCAGTGTATTGATATGAAGGACAATCGAGTAGCACAGTACAAATATTAGTTTTGTGCAAAGCATTATCACAGCACCAATACCTCTACTAGAGAGGCAGGATAATAACAGCATGCTAGAGCAATATTTATGCGCATCTTCTGAGTCGTAGCTCAGCACACTCGATGAAGGCAATTGCGCGATGTTGTTATTCAATACACACTCGCGATCTTATTCATGATAATATTTATGGACGAAGTGAAGTATGTTAATGTTGAAAATTTGAAAGAAACATTTTTTTTTCAGAACTGTGTACTCGGACAACAGCGGCTTACCCTGGATGAAAATATGCAAAAGGGGGCGAACGCTAAAATCGCGCGAACAGTAGATGTTTGCGCGTCGATCGGCTGCTTTCTAGGCTGTCGCGCAGCTTGCTGGTATGGGTGCAAGGCAAGTGGCCTTACAAGGACGTGGTCACGTCGTGTCATGCAATCCCTCGGTACCTGTACGCTTGCACGCGTTGCTGCGCGTTTAGTCCAATAGATACATGGCGCATTTGAATGAGTCCCGCGTGCTTGACAGCCCGTAACGAGCGATACGCTTTACAATGTGTAATCGAAAAAATGCATCTAAATTAATTCACATGGAAAGTCGCATATGTGGACTTGGGCAGGAAAATGACTTTTTTCCCGTCATTTTTTTGGTAACTCTACGCCTGATCAGGAGACTGTTGTGCACCAGGTCCTCAAGTGAGATTTTAATTCAACATTGACAGCCTTTTTACAACTTCAGGTTACGTAATGTAGTGCTGTTGCACCAATGCAGTTAAAAGTTAATTTACAGAAAATGCAACCGATTGACATTTACATACAATACTTGATTGCGCTTAGCATAAAATGCAGCTGCTGTCGACGTACAATAATCCAATGTATATAAAGTGCAATTAAATTGTATTCCGCTAAACGATGGTATTGAAATTTATATTCGTTGAATGCAGTCGAAGTGGCGACTATCGGCAAATCAGTGTTCTCAACTCGATATTGGATATGAATGAAAAAGTGGCTTGCACAACGTTTGTTTGGAAAAATTTGATTCCGCTAGGCCAAACCATGTATGCTACTTGCAAGGAGAATAGTAAAAATTCGGTATTACGCAAATGGCTGAACTTTTTCCACTTTTCTCTTTTATAAATTCAATAATGACATTTAAAATACATTTGTTAACTTATAATTATTTTTACATGAATAATAAGAAATTGGACATTTCTAAAATGATGAAATTAACCATTTAATGTCACTTATTGTGTTTCAGGATTTTTTATAAGTTTTTGTAATGTTTTTCTTATTTACTTTTTATTTATTATTTATTGATTGTATTTATTGTTCACCAGCTTTTATTTTTTTTTTAGGTGAAGAAAGAATATTTATGATGTTACAACAAAACGGAGACACCTCATCAAAATATGATCAAAATTACGAAGGATTTTATGCATCGTGTTTAAAAGGTTGAAATTATGTCGAAACATACTGCGGGATTTTTGACAAAAACGATCGAAGATGTATATGCGTAAACTAGTTGGTCGCGAAAGAGGCAACGAAAACGTGCTGAGATGTGTCAGGTGCGGAGGCTTACGCCGCTCCCGCTTAAGGTTGATTGAGGTCGGTGGGTGGTCACACTGTGATGCCTCTGACGTTGGATGTACACCCTAATCACGGCCACACTGGCCATTACGGTCAAATGTGATTTTAAGCGACTCGCGAAAGAAATCGAAGGCAACCGTCGTCTATTTTTTTGCGATACATCGTCCAGATAATTTTGCCTGCGCAATTTCATTTATTGTGAAACTCAGCAGATTAATTGCTTCTTTTTTAGCCAAAATACTACCTTTAGAGTGGTTTGACGCGTTTTCGGTGTAAGACTAATATGAATAAATGTAATGTTCGGGGTTATTGAGATTCAATCCGATGGAAATGTATTGAGCAACGTAAGGAAGGTAATTTCACGTACTAGACTGAAATGTGTGTTATAACTGTTATGTGTTCACCTTTGATTCAATCGAATTATAACATCCTGCCAACATTAAATTTTATCGCACGCTATTAATTTATCTTCTTACACTTTATGAAAATCGATTTATTCGCCGATATTGAAATCAGTCTGTTCAAATTTATCAAGAATCTAAAATAAGGATAAAAAGCAAAAGTTGCAAATTTGAAACTGACTAAAAAAAATAGTTGTTCATTGAGTTCAAAAAATATGTAAATTGCTTCAAATTTTTATAATATGCCCGATGATTGATTTAAGTGTTTGCTATTGAACTTATTCATAATTTTGCGGCGTTGTATTTATCACCAAAAGAGGAACAACAAATAACTTATTCATTCGTGCTAAAATTGATTAATATGTGACGTTCGAGGCATAAGAATTTATGACCCTAACAGTGACGAAAAAATGCTGCGTATACAATGTCATTTAAATATATAACTGAGGAAATGTTGACACGCAACAAACACAAAAGAATAATGAAAGCAATTCGCATTCAGGCATTATCATAAGAAATAATTAATTTCGAAGATGAAGCTCGTGTAACGCGTTCGGTATTCGATGCTTGATTTATGAAATGCGAAAAGTCAATTAATTTCAAGTAGCCAATCGACACTTGCGCCGATGTAAATGTAATTTATAGTCAATGAGTGAAATCGGGAATCGACTTTTTACACGAAGAAATTCAAGTCCAAGCTCTTTTGCCCAAATTCGATTTATGGTAGTCTTTTCTCTTTCGTGGCTTTTATGTCCGTGAACAATAGCCGCCCACGCAGTACATTATTCGTTCTTCTTCACGATTTATATGCATTCTCTATCTTTGTTGTTTTCGTTGGTTTACCACCCTCGCGACTTACGATTTTTCCTCTGCTGCTGCCATTCTTCGTCGATGCCCATAAACACCACAACGCCATTCCGGCGAACCGCAGAAAACACAACTTGCGACGAGTTATGCTAATCCATCTGTGACAATCGACTCTTAAACTACTGCCAATAATGACGCCTGTTACAATAAGACCTGCAACATTTTATACGAGTTTAAATTGTATTTAACCAGTGACATTTCCATTGTAAAAGTTTTCACGCACGATGGCCTGACAGAATTATGTGTGAAAATTATGAATATTTTTCTATATACCAACATTGTCTATTCAATTCCGTTACTGATGCTGAACACACGAGAATCCAGTTTTGCTTCGTAACTTTTTTGCCACGTTTCGTGATACAGATACATGCCATGAAGTCACAGTCTTTCGTTTAGCTTTTTTATGATTATGCAAACGTTTTCAACATGCCCATGCATTGTCTGCCACATACTGCGCATGCTTAGAGAACGTGGAACTAAAAATTGTCACTTTTCATCAATAGAATTGAATTCTGGTTGTAACGTGATTAAATGGTTGACATGTTGGTTCGCCATGGTGGTGCAAGCACACACCTACGACATTTTTATTTCCACCAACGGGCGTACTATTGTATTCTAGTCTAAGTTCGTGCATTACAACAATGCAACGAGGGCGTTTCCACCGGTCTTTCACCGATCATGCGTAACATTTGTGCGAAAGATAGAATAAGGAGAGGAAAAAATTTGCGAATTTTCCTTTTTTTTACCAACATGTTTAAGAGACCATGAATATTCCTATCTCATATGAATATTTCATGGTTGTAACAAGAACTACTGAATTAATGAATCATTCCTAAATAGCACACAGCTTTGATTTGAACTTTCAACAATTAAAATCATAGTTATTCCCACGAACAGATATTTTCGATAATTAATTTAAGTAACGCAGCGGAAAAGTATCGCAACACGTGAGCGAATAAATACATATAAATAAGTGCATGTATAAAAGCCTCGGTATTGAATTGGAATTACAACATTTTTGAGGACAAAAAATAAATAAAGAAGTTATCAGTGTAACAAATTTCGCTCTTCTTGTCAACTGTCGCATTTTTTCCAAAAAGAGAAAAATGACAGCCATCAAGATACATTGCGAAGCTTTCAGTTGATTGAATGAACATTCTGTTATTGATAAGTATACCGTTAGAATCGACTACGAAATATGAAATACTTGGTCGTTTCGATCTTCGTGCGGAGGCTATAGTGATCGATGTTTTATTGATTGGCAAGGGCAACGTCATTTCCTTTTAGGATAGATCAAGCATGCAAGACGTTCTCGATACAGTATGTCTCGAAACCCGCGGCTTGGCATTCCGGAGCAAATCTTCGATAAGTGCTCTTAATAAGAAAAATAATGATGTAACGACGTAATTACCTGCAGAGGAGTCTGATAAAAATGAAATAAGAGTGTTCATTGCAAACTGAGAAACAGTTCGCAATAACAATAATTTCAAAACAAATTTAGAAGAAAAAACTAAAATGAGAAATATTTGTTAAAATACTATAAATAGTGTTGTATTAGTATACATGAATCATATGATGTATAATTATGTAGCATAATATGATAAATAGTTTGTAGTATAAAAAATGTATTATATACAATTAGAGCAATAAGGTATACTAAATATATTGTGTAAAATGGAAGAAAGCAAATTGATTAATGGCAACGAAATTAAATATTTAATTTGATGATAACAAAAATGATTTAAATTACAATAGTTTTGATGAAGTTATAGACATTTATAAATAAATAAGTTTTTTTATAAATGATCTTAATTAATGTAAGTTATTGTTTATAAAATTCTAAATTGATAAACTTATTTTTAATAACTTTAATAATATTAAATTAATGGTAAATAGGTAAAATTGACCAAAAAATGTATCAGTTTTTACTAAAAATTTATTCAGATGATTTTAAAATAATCCTAGAAACTTGAAAATAATGTTTCAGCTCAGAACATTTGAGTTCATCTGATAATTTGGTAGTCAAAGTTGTGAAATTATGAATAATATAAAAATGTATCTTACTGTTTTAATATGAGTCAAAACAATTTTAAAGTGAAATGCACGTCTCTCTGAGCAGATTAACACAGCATTACCTTTACCCCGGCATTGATTACGAGGTGTCATAATGAATGATTGCAAAACTGTCAGCTAGTTAGAATAGCCGTGCGTTGATAAAAATAAAGCGCTATAAATAGCAGAAACACTACTTGGTCGAGTGCTCGCGGACATGCTACAGTGGATTTATCGATTTTAAACTCGTCTGAGTGTCAACGTTAGGTGAAACAGAAGTTGAAGATGAAACTAATCGAGTAAAATTCGCTCGAATGATACAGCACAATCCACTGCAAATGTTATTTTATCGTTACTTTAATTGGAATCTAATTATGCCATTAATTTCATAATCTTCGTTCGACGATCTGGCATAAAAAGCGTTTTCTCATAATCTTAATAAAAATATTTTTATCGACGTGAATAATTTCTTTATGCTATATCAAATAAAATGAATCATTAATTGTTTTTAACGATATCACTAATGAAATACAATGTTAAACGAACTAACGAAATGGCTTATGAAGTTGCGCTGTGTATACGTACAAATAAATTAGATGAATTTTATGTGAACAAAAAGAATAAGAAATAAATTTGTTTTCTTTCAAAAGCACGCAATTTAATAACATGATCTGTCAGATAACATTTTGCTTGATGATATTCGTGGAAACGCTTTACTAACTAACGAACCTCTTAGTTTTTATGCAACCAAAGAATAGATTATGGTAAAAAGTTTATTTAGATTCTAAACTTTGCAGACGAGTGTAGGTGGAGCTACACTTGTTCTACTTTTATAACTCGCCTCGGGCAAAAAGTTGCGTAAGTCCGTAGCCTAAAGGAAGAAAGAATTCCGTGCAAAATGCCGAAGCTACCTGAAAGTAAGAAAACAAAATCATTCACTGCGCATTATGTAAGCGTATCAGATTGATTCATATTTCAGGTTATTAATCGCAATCGCATTTGTGTGCCGGCTTCCCATTTCTTGACGTGAGATACATCTCACGTCATTTTCATTTATCAACTACCCGCAACTAACCACAATCTTCAGGCTATATCAATATTTCAGATTCTTAAATAAACTGCCAGTTTCATAAATCAAACCCTCTGCCAAAGTATAAATTTCAATGCGCAATGATAAAAAATGCCAACTGCGATATTGTTGACAATGAAACTTCTCGTCAGATCGATGAAACTTTAATTATACTTATTAGCCTTGAATCTAACGACCTGAATGAAAACCGAATGTCGATTGAAAAGTCAAGCGCAATTTCCAGCGATGTTTTTGTAACAGTTTTCAATTATAAATAATTTATAAATACGGAATTTTATACCAACTATGAAGACCGTTTGTTTTTACGAATGTGTTTATCTTGTAAAAAATGCCTGGCACGAATGCCAATACCGCACTTCGGCACCACGGTGATTTTATAATTTCTAATGGAGCGTACATGGCTTTTTTGTTGCATCGCGCGTACGGTGCGGCAATAATTTATCAGCGCGTACGTTTGCCCGTGCGTCGGCGTTCGCAACCACGGGATTGTAAGCGTGCAATAAAAAGGTCGACGATCGTGAAAAGCCAACAGCTCAAGAAATCGACGTTTCTTCAAAAGCCTTTTGTGAAAGCCTCCATTTTTTGAACTAAATGCCACTAACGTTTATCGAAATGTCGAAATGCAGAATAAATATCAACTTTTATACAAGCGTCGATTATTTTATTTGATATGTGTATCATTTAGCATTTCATAAACATGTATTCAATATTTATTTCATTCTCATAAATATTTCCTTTCTTATCGGTTCGTTTGTTTTATAATGGGCGTGTAATTTCAATAATAGCTTTTTATGTCATGTTTATCATTATTTTTGAAAATAACCGACATAGTAACAATAATGATTTTTTGTAATGTTTCGAAATTATGAGGAACTTGAGTTTATTTAAAAGTCAGATGTTTGTATTCTATTTCATATTTTTAATGATAATTAATTATAAAGTAGGGCGATGTTTTTATTAGCGATTTTCACTTAGAAGAGCTATTGTTTTGTTAAAAGAATTCGATGTTCGTTGGTGAAAAAAAATTTAGTGTTTTTAGTCTCCGAAAATCATCAAAGGATAGGCGATCTCTAATGTGCGATGAGATATACGATTGCACTAAGTAACATCTTTGCAAAATGATGTTCTTCATTCTTGTGGTATTAGAAAGTATAAACAATTATCCAATACTATAAATATATTGAAATTGAATTTTCAATGAAAATAGATAAATCATTATTTTATTTTTTTTATTTTTTTTTTTCGAAACATTTTCATATTTTATTATTGAAATACTTAAACATACGCATTTTGAAAGGTTTCAAAAAATATAAACATTATTATGAAAACGTGAGAGATGAGAGATGTTTCATAATAAAGCAATTTATTATAAATAACCTGGCATTGGAGGCGTTTCGGTCTTTTCGATAAAAAAAGATAGCAAAGTTTGACATTTCTGTTAGTAAACAAAGTGTTTTGAAAATACAGGTCTTCTTACAAATTAATACTAGAACAGCTCCGAGTGTACTTTTAAAACAAAGATAAATTCAATGCTGAACGTGTTTATTAGAAAGAGAGATCAGATCGCCAGTTTGGCTTCTTTGTATTT